>VXBI01013418.1:1305125-1583283 GCA_013397375.1 Toxostoma redivivum | reverse complement strand
CGAGGTGATGGGGCTGGCGAGCCCGGCTCCCGGCCGGGGAGGAGCGGCACAGCCCGGCTGCCCGCGGAGCTCGGCGTGAGCCCTGCCTCGCTCCCTGCCGCCCTGCCTGGGCACAGACCCCGACGGGCGCCTGCTCCAAAACCAGCTGCGACCGGAGGATCCTTTCGCACCGGTGAAAGAAGCCCTGCAAGAAAAAAGTCCTGCGTTCGCTCCCAGCGCAAGGCTTTCGTTGCTGTCAATTGACAGTAAAACGCTGCAGCAGCGCTCGGAAAGAAACAAGTTATATAATCGCATAAAAAAAAAAAACATCCGCTTCGTAGTGTCGGGGGCTTGGAGAATGTTTTCTTTTGAAGAGGAGGCAGAAACTAATATTTATTGCAGTGAGGGGAGGTTTGCCTTGTATAATGCGAAGTGGAGGATATTAAGGAGGTCATTTAATGTAATTAGTGCAGTCAAATAATCTCAATGATCGTCAATTATCTCTATCAAGGATTTGAGGAAAGTGTTTGATGTCTGTATGCAGTAAAATTAATGAACTTATGTAGAAATGTTTTTTTTCTGGCGACAATTATATAATTTCTTCTATTTGGTAAATGGCGATCATGAGGCTAGTTTTTAGTTTTAAGTGAAAGTACTATTTGTACTTAAGTATTTTTACTTTTATTTTCAAACTGCACCGACTAAAGTGGCATCAAAATTAAAGACAGTGACAGGAAAACCAGTTTTCTGGTAAAAAAAACCCTTGAAAAGAGTATTTTCTTATTCATAGTAGCCGCTGTATCAGTTAAGAAAGTAGGAAGCCTATCTTATTTTTAGATAACATTTTGAAGAAGATAAGAATATTCTTTTTACTTAATAATTCAAGAATTATTGCAACAGTTGCTTTCAAAGTACCCCAAATTATCTCAAACTGAAATGCCTATTATAAAAAATAATGGGAATTTTTAATACCTGGGGGTTGGAAAGCCCTATTTGATTTTCAGTTATGATAGAGAGTTGTTTTTGGGAGAGGGGGAAGTGAAGTATGACAGTGAAACTGTTCAAATATAAATAACAGTTATTCAGCTTCTGCTTGGCCTCAAATCAAAAGAGATGTGAAGCCTTTTTAAAGAGGAAGCACTCCATTATTATAATTTTATTCATTTGCATTGACTAAGTAGATTTAAGGAATAACCAGGAGAAATATGCTGTTTCCTCAGCTTTTATAAGCTCAAGATTGAATCAAAACTGTTAATTCTTCATTCAGAAATAGCTTTTAAGTTATTTTCAACAAAAAGGAAGGCAATTATTTTGTCTGTGATGAGAAAAACAGAAATACTGCTATATTAATTAGTGTCTTTATATGTAGCACTTGCAGTGAAATTAGTTTTGCTTTTTGTCACATCTGTGAATCCTTTCCTGATCTCCCTTAATTTTTTTCAGTCTATTGCTTTAACTTTATAGGTTGCAGTGTGAGCCCTACTTCTAATACATTCAGAGCCAGGACCATGGAAAATCACTTGATCGCCTTGTGCCTAAAGATTTGAGTAAAAAGGATTTTTCTGTAAACTAAATGTTGCACTTAGTTTAAATATTCTTAGGAAGTTTAGGAAAGAAGTTTTGTGTTATTATATACTCTTGGCATGTAATGTCTTGGTGTTTAGCAACTGTACAAGGAAGGGATCATTTGGGTTTGAATAGCCTACAGCTGTGCCCACGCAGATAAACCTGGCAAAGCTGCTCAGGAAAGAGAACTGAACACAATGCTAAGTGACACTGTGAAAACACTACTGCCGTCGTGCACCTACTGTGAAAAACAAAGTTTGCTAAGATGTGTGAGTGAAAAATTGGGTGTTAAAGAATTTCTGTCAAGAGTTACCTCTTCTGTAAGACCTGTTACTGTGGTTGGAGCTATAAGTCCTACTGCCTGGTGAGTAAGGTTTATACTAATATAACAGGTTTTATTCCTTGAAATATTTGGAAATATTTTTTTCGTGCTTTGGACTGATTTTTGAGGGAAAGTTTCAGTCATATTCAGCTGTTTCTGATAAGAATGTGGCAATAGGATGGTGTTTATGTGTGTCTATTAAGATGTGTTTACATGAAACATTTTGTCTGCTTAAAACACCTACATATTTAAGATGGTGCCTTGAAAATTATTAGATGGCTCATGTTTGTGTTGGAAGTATGCCTTGACTCTTCCATAAGGAGAAAAACCCAAACCACACAGCTTCTAGTATTAAAACTGCTGTTGTTGACTAACAATCAAAGCACTTTGCATTTCATTTAGAGTACATGAAGGCATTGTAATTAGAGTTGTGGGGATGGAATCAAAGGCCCTTTATATATAGGAAAAAAGGGTGTAATGAAAAACATTTACGTATCGTGATGTTTCCAATTTCCTTGAGTATTGATGTTTTGCTGTGTCTGTGTACTGTCTCTTGGAATTTCTTCTTAAAATGGATATGTTTCAGTTAAAGAACTATAAGGGTTCTGGATGTGTTTTCTGGTTCTCCAGTATGAAGTTTGGATGTTCAAAACTTTCATTATTTGGAAAGGTTGGTGACCTTTTGGCTTAACTCGTGTTAGAGTTGGTCTTTGAACAGGTGCATTCAAGAAAAGCATCTATTTCAGCAAAGAAAAACTTCATTTCCTTATCTTAGCTGACCTGGAGATTATTTGCTTGGATTTGAAGAAATTTGAATTCAAATGTTATAAATAGTTCTGTAAAATCCATGTATGTAAGGGATGCATGTGCATACTAGACAGAGCAAGAGAGAGAAAGTTGTTAGGACAAGCAAAAGTTGATTTTATATTGAAAATCAAGTAGAAGAGAAAGAATTTAGGGAGGTATTTTCGTGTAGCAGAGAAATTACATTGGACCCAATGTGCTTGGACTTTGAAAAGAGGGTATCAAAATAGACAAACCTTTAAATATGAATATAAACAAAATTTTATGACTGTCTATTAGCTTAAAAATAAAATGGAGTTCTTGGGTGCTGCTGTACTTCCTGGACAACTGAGGTTTTATAGGGTTTTAAAGGATTATTATTGGTGTGAGTCTAGAGGAAATTTGCATAGGTATTTGTTCCTTTCTAGCATGGGGAGACAAGGAAAAAGAAAATTAAAAGACTTTGTAAATGAGGTGGAGATAACAATTGCACACATAAAAGTGCCGTAGTTGATGATAAATCAACTCTGGATCTTATGCATCAAAGCTTTAAGATGATTTCTGTGCCTTTTTATGGAAACAGTTCTTACATTGCCTCTCTAACCGCATGCTACAAAGGAAATCAGTTTTCTCCCACAGCATATTTGAGTGGAGCCTTAATTTCATTATTTGTAATAACATTTGGGTTTAGTAATATCTAATTGACATTAAGATGTTAGATGGAAAACCTTTACCCTTAGGATGGAGTGTGAGCTTGTAATATTTTAAAACTTTTTCTTAATTAAGAAAAACATATGCTAACAGCTTCAATGGCATCATAATTTAAAATACAAACTCCAAGACGTAGAGGCTGTTAGCACACAGGAGTGGTTAAAGTCTGTTTTTAAATGCTCAACTTCAAAGTCTGGCAGTTTTTTCTAACAGTAAACCCCATCCTGGCAAGGTGTGCCTCTGTCATTAACTGGAGTCACATCAGTAACCAGCTGAAACTAATGAACTACTCGTTTGCATAAATAGATGCACAAGTACAGCTAATGCCAGAATGCTGAAGCTGGGTTCTGGATCCTGTAGCCGTGGTGGTACAAGTTTCATGTTTGCTCTTTTGGAAAAGCCTTATTGAAATTCTGTCTTAAGTGTGAAGGGCCATCCATGGAGATTCTAGTTTCTGTTGGAATCCTTGACTTACCTGTACAGCTGTGCTCATGTGCTATCTGCACTTATTTTTCTGTTGATTTAAAAATTGACTGCATTTGATTTGTGACCCAGGTATTGTCTTGTGTACCATAATGCAGCTGTAATGCACAAACATTGCTTGTCTGTGTGTCAGTCTCATTCCTGCAGAGCAGGTAAGAAAACTTTGATTCCATCTCTTGTTCTTTAAACATTCTTCCCTACAAATTAACTAGTCGATGAAACTAGTCGTTTAGAGAGAGCAAAGGAAAGCAATTTCCTTTCTGGTGTAGGGAGATTTGACTCCAGCTTGCCTTTGGTGACTGCTTCAGCAGTACCACAGAATTACACTGCTCTTGTGCTTAATCATAATGATAGTCTAGGCTGCTCTTTCAAATGTGATGGCCACAAGCCAACTTTTGGGTACTTTTATTCAAGCCTGCAGTGAAAGATGAGGGTAGAGAGGAAAAGAATTTATTTTAAAAGCCTGTATTGCTAAAGAAATTGGCTCCTGGGTCTGTCATCTCTGTTCTGCTGCGTGTCCTCTATGGACAGCTACTGTCATACCAGGGATCGCAACCTAAACAGAGCATGCATGTAACAAAAATCTTCTATGTTATTATCTACAGATCATAGACATGTTTGGGGACTACAGAATGCTCATATTGGACAGGGACAATCAGCTGAGGCACTTGGAAACAAAGGGAAAGTAGTTATGTATTGTCCCAAATCCAAGATCTTTATTCAGTTGATACAATGCCCGCAGCTGGTCAGATTTAACCCAGCATTGAGAAATAACTGGCTC
The DNA here is from genome assembly GCA_013397375.1 of Toxostoma redivivum. Lineage (NCBI taxonomy): Eukaryota > Metazoa > Chordata > Aves > Passeriformes > Mimidae > Toxostoma > Toxostoma redivivum. The sequence continues at coordinate 1,578,658 of VXBI01013418.1, read as the reverse complement.
CAGGGACTACTGATGGGCCTGACTCTAAGGCCTATTTGCATTGGTATCCGGAGGCATGTAAAGGTGTAGCTGATAGGCATGAATAACTTTCTGTTGGTTTAGTTCCCGTAATGAATACCAGCAAAATAGAGGTGGAATGGGAGTGGGCTGCCTTGTGGGTGGTAGGTAGCTATTGAATGTGCTTGGTTATAATATGAAACATTACTATCTAAGGAGGTAAATGGAGAGTTGCGGCATCATCAGTACTAAGTGTAAATGAAACCTTGGAAGGGAATAGATTGAAAATGAAAGGGTAGGAGGAATTGTTGAACCTAACTTGGTGGTATGTGTAACTGGGCTACGCAGTGAATTCTGAATGGAGGGCATTTAATTCTTTTTTTTTTTTCAGACCAGTGCTGGCATAAGCAGTTTTTATTTACAACAATATATTCCTGTTCTCACCCTTCCCTGTCCTAACCAGTTTGTTGGTATAAACACTTGCATGGTTGCTCAGTGATGTAGGTGAAAATTAAATGCTTCTCTAGGGATGGTAAGGTAAGAAGTGACTGTCAGCTAGACTAGTTTCTTAAACAAGTTCACCATGTAGACAAAAGTATTTGTTTTTGCAAGCCTGGCTGAGTAGTGAGGGCAGAAATGGATTGGCTTATGGTAGTGGCTGCTTAAGTAATACGGCTGCCAAAGAATAAGCCTAACAACAGATGACCATGGGTAGATGCCTCACCTTTTTTTTATTTGTAACTAATCTTATTTTTCTCCATGATGTCTAAATAAAAATTTGCTTTGTTTTACTGTTGATCCTCAAAGCTCAATAAGAATGATAAAGGACTTATTCTAATTCCATGAGGCTGTTTATGGAGAGAGCTATTCCTTTTTCTGTTATCAACTCTTTTATTACTCCTTCTTGAATAGTACACAAGGACTAAGTATAGAATCAGGATACTTACAGATCTGTTGAATGAAAATTTTGGCAACGCTTGTTACTAGGGATTTTTAATGTGATTCAAATAATAGAAGTATTCACAGATCAGCTAATGCAAGCTTGAGAGATCTTTATGTGAAATCCTGACAACAAGAGCATCTGGAATAATCGCTAGTGCAACTGCTGTGCAGTGATAAAATAGGTACAGTGAAAGAAAACTTCAAGATGTGTAGCAGTATACAGTCCACAGAAGGCTCAGGTTTTTGTTCTGGTAAGTCTACAGTGGTAAGATGGAACAGCTTGAAGTACTGCACAATAAAAGTTTAAATGCATTCAGAATTTTCCAGTCTCAAACTGTTCATTAATTAAAGCAGCCAATTTCAGACTTGAAGGAAAAGTAAAAGCAGAGCCAAAACGTAGCTGGAAGTCGTTTGATAGTAAAGCTTGTGGGAGCAAATTACTTACATGGTCCCTAGCATTTGCAAATACCTTCCCTTCTAATTGAAACAATTTTTTATTTCAAGCCAAAACGCATGTTTTTTGCAGTCATTAAAAATATGTATAATGAAAAAAACTTCAGAAATGTGTAGCTGTATATGGAGAAAGCTCAGAGTCTTGTTTCGGTAAGGCTGCAGTGTTGTGAGTTTGCTGGGAATTGTGTGCTGTCTCTTCTAGGTGATCATTAGTGCAGCCTAGTTCTGGATGTAGTTTACACAGAGAGACAGTGATTAAAAATGAACCAAACCCTTTACTTCAAAAAAGCAGAGAAATTAAAGGCATTTGGGAAGCTCTTGAATGTTTACCAGGCAATTGTAAAGTTTTGGGGAAGTTGTTGTGTTCCAGTAGACCATAGCTTCATAGTAATTCACATAAACTTTCAGGCCTATGGGTTTGTTAAATAAGGACCACATTTTTGTGTAGGAAAGAAGAGTAAGTCTGTTTTGGCTGACTCGATGCTTAGTAGCATGTTGTGCATGGCTCTATGATTAGTAGGGAGAACTACATCCATTTCATTTATGGAGCAGCAGATGTTAGAGGAGACTGGGTAGAAAAGGTGAAGACAATAGATTTTATGCCTATGTTCAAGTAATTTGACTTGAAGCTCTGCTATGTTTAAAAGATAATTTAAAAAAAATTATAAGAAGCATTACAAGAAGCAGAGTCCTTCTTGTAATGTTATTGTATCCTTTTTTCAAACCTTCTTTTGAAACAGAGAGTTTCAAAATATTAAATATTAAAATATTTAGTTAAATTTTTGTTGTTTTCCTAAATAAACACAAGGCTCAAAGCCAAAATATTTGTATCCAAATTTTCAGTCATGTTAGCAAATCTAAAATAAACCATTTGCCCAAAACCTCTTTTCCTACGGGCTATATCCTGTTTACAGGTGTAAGCCAGTTTAGTGGGATGTCAGACGTGGATTTTCCATGCCACATCTTGCCAGATCTACAGCTTCACTCTTTGGAAAACCTGATATGTGAACTGTGCATTTTGATTCATGTTACTTTGTCTTGTTCATCAGCTAGTAGTGTTCTTCCCTTCTGTCTAGACCACCTTCTGGCCTTGTGGATTTGGCATGACTAATGTCTTCTAAAGAAGTTTGTATGTCTTGGTCCATTTCCTCTTCTGAATTCAGGTGAAAGAGCAAAGCATCTCTGAGGACTGAGGGAAGGTGGTTGCCTTTGTGTCTCCTGAGCCCCTTTTACACATAGTGTCAGTGGACGTGCCCTCTGTTGGGGCTATCACCTCATCCTGAAGGATAGGTTCCATTTGCCAGGAAAGCTGTTGAATGATTTGAAGTAGAATAGTAGCTTTTCTTTATATTTAAAAGTATAAAAAGATTTCACTTAGAACTTTACATAACAATAAATATTCAGCAGGGATGTGATCCCTTCCCTCTGTCCCTTCTAAGTGAACAGAATTCTACTCCAGTTTGATTTTCGTAGCTCTATAGCTCATATTTTTTTCCACCATTCAAGAGCTTAACTTAGTTTTTCAAGTGCCAAACTATTATTTTTGTGTGGGAAGAATCTAGGAAAGCTGACAGAAAAATCAACTGATTTCTAATTGGGTATTTTCTATTATTTAAAGTATACCTGCCAAATCTCCTTGTCTGTAGAGGCTTTCTTTTGCAAAAGCATAAGAATCTCCTTGGACTGATAATTGGTTGAGTTTTATTTTAAGCTAATGATTTCTGGCTTTCAAGAAATTATCATCTTCCTCTTCTATATAAGAAAGCTATGTCATGAATATTGTAGGATGTATTTTATCAATTTAAATGGAGCAGAAATGATCTGGCAAGACTGATACTTCAAAGGAATCTACAGTTCATCAGGAATACTTTAACTGATTGTAAACGTCTCCCTTTCTTATGCATGTAAAAGGTTTAAAGTATTCTGTGAGCACTGAGGTCTTTTATCCCTTCAGTTGCTTATGGAATACTAATGAAAGTAATGTATGTGCATCATGTGGAAAATATGTTGGCAGACAGATAGATACCTGCAGTGCCTTAAATGCTTTGGCATTGTCTTTGTTTAATCAGCATAGTAGATCCCTGCTTCCCCTAGGGGTTTATACTTTCAGAATAAGATCAAAGGTTTATATGAAGGTTTAAGCAAAAGTGAAATTCACCTATTTTAGAGATGAATTAATAGATAAACAGAAGCTTAAAAATAAAACTTTAGGCACCCCAGTCTCTAATATAGAATGTCTTGTGAGAGCAATAATTATGGTAGTTATATATTTTTTAAAAATCAGACATCTGAGATGTTAAGAGAATAATTTCCTAGAATTAAGACCTATCTGATTAAGCTTTTGTGATTTGTTTTCATGATGTTTTTTAAAAGAGTAGCTGCTTTATGCTGTGTCTGTGTGCTTTGCTAAATTAATAAACTGTCTTGGCAATGAAAATGCTCCTTGAGGAATGCAAAAGACAAACCCCAAACCCAACCCTTAAGTTAAAGTAACAGTTAAAATATCCAGTACCATTTTTTGGGTATTCTGCCTGCCTTTTTGTGGCATTGATTTTTTGTGTTGCTATTTATGTCTGCTTAAAATGCTATAGAGCAAGTTGGGTGTTTAATTGAAGGCTGATTCTGGTAAACATTTAGTGGAATAGAGGAAAAAAGCCTAGAAATGTCAACAGTTACATTTAAATTATGATGCAGATATGGTATCCTAATGCTAAATAAGAAATACATAGGTGGAGCGGTTTCAGTAAAATTGTAGGGAAACAGGAGTACAAAGCAATTACATAGAATAAGACTGTGACCAGGGTAAAAAAAATTCCATCAGCCATGTTTTCTGAATGCTGTTCATGCTTTTTTATTAGAAATTAATTTTGATGTGTTGGTATTTTATCTCTACTGTATGGCACAATAACGGTTATTTTGTTAAGAAAATTTCACAATACTTGTCAATTGTTGTATTCTTTGCAGCTGATACCATACTTAGTGTTTAGTCGTCAGCTGCTGCTGAAATAGCAGAAATGGACACTTCATTTGAAGTTGGAGCACCATCAGCAAATGCATTTGTGTTCAGTTTGCTGACATGTGTGTAATATCTTAGCTGAAATGTTGCAGTGAACAATATATTTAATTTTCCCTATAATTGAGCGTACAGGGGGCAGAATGAGTTATGTGATCTCTAAGAAAACTGTGAGCTTCAGTTCTGTTCTCTGACAATGTTGTTTGCATAGGCTGACTTGGTTACATCAGCCCAGTGCTTCTGAAGTCTGAGTATTTGAGTTAGTGAAACAGTAGACAGGCCAAAACATGTGGTGGAGAGTTTTCCACAGGACAAACTTCACAATTTGTTATTGAAAATTATTCCTGCACCTAAGTTGTTAATAATGCTGTCTATTCATTACTAGTCATCTTCCACTTTTAATCAGGTAGAATTTGTAAATGCCAGAAAGTGTGCACTCATTAAACCATAACCAATTTTTTTAAAAGCTAACAGAATGGTGTATTTACTTTCAACATTTCAATTGAAAGTAAATAAAGAAATTGAAGCATTTAGAGTCAATTGAAATGCTTTGGCAGCTTCTAAAATAAAATAGGGATATTTGATTTTTCTGCCTTGGGTATAATTCAATTATATTTGTAAAGTCTGTAACATTTAAGTGCAATTTGGAATAAGAGACTGACTACTGAGTTTGTAGTTTTCTAAGAAATGTATCAGAATCGTGACTTCATGGAACTAAGTTTTCCTCGGTTATTTTCTCACTTTTCTATATTTCACAGTGGAATTAAGAGTGAATGTTGTGACTGTGATTTAGAATATTTAAATTTCCTGTGGCCTTTCACCAGGCAGTTCAGTTAAATGTGTATCAAAACTATATTTGAAATAGTTACTTACCTTGATTATAATAAACTTTTCATTTGCTTTAGACAAAATACAAAACAGTAGCAAATATCTTTTGTGTTCTGACTTTCTTGCATGTGCGTTGGTATAAGTAAAGTGTTAGTAATGCTGCACAAGACTGCCGTTTCTACTACCGAAGTCAGTCACTATGTAGGCAAATCCTAAGGTACAGTATAGTTCCAGTGTCTCTTGCACAGACTTGCAGGATCGTATTACATCAGGCAGCAAATGTCATAAGTTTCAGGAGGAATGACTGTTCTTCCAAAACATAAATTAAGGAACCCTTCCCCGCTCAGTTTTGCAGTTGGTAGATAATAGTGTTAGTATCTGAAGCTGTGCGTTCCAGTGAGTAAAATTCAACCTGAACTACAAAGAGCCCTCACGTCTGCTTGCCACAGCATGTTTTTGAAGTCTTTTGTGTAATAGTGACTGTTTTAAAAGCATATTTTGTTGATAAAAAAATACAGTAGATCATAAAACAAGAAAGGCAGGCTTGTTTCTAATGTGTGTGAGAACATTCAGTCTTATGAATGTTGATGCTAGACCAAGAAAATATTGATTAATTTAAAATTTGATTTAGTTCTCCTCAAAAAGGTATGGATAAGAACACAGATGAAGAGCAGCCTTCAACTGCCTGTAACCAGTACCCTAAAGAAGCAGTGAAGAAACGTCAGAATTCGGGTCGAGGTTCCGGGGGCAATGATTCTTCCAGGACCTTCAGAAAAAGCTTCAGGCTTGACTACAGATTAGAAGAGGATGTAACTAAATCAAAGAGGGGCAAAGACGGGAGATTTGTCAACCCGTGGCCAACATGGAAATCACCAACCTTACTAAACATTTTGAAATGGTCCTTCATGGAAAAAAATAACAGCAATGTGCCACGCTCAAAGCAGGTGAATATTTCTGTGTTTTACTTTTGTGATTAAGACTGCTTTTATCTCTAATCAATAAAATAGGACAGTTTCTAACTAATACTCATTAGGCATCTTCTAGAGACTTTTCTAAGTCTTACTTTTCTGATTTTATTGACATTTTATTATTTTCAAAAGGTGGGGTAATACTTTCCACCTCTTTAATTTTTGTCTCCTTGTTAGTTCCACATGCTTTAATTTATACAGCTCAATTTATAAAAACAAAAAATCGGTCTCCTAGCTGAGTCATAAACCAGGTACAGCCATTCCTTTTTAATAGATGTTGCCTTATGAAGCATACTATTAATTTAATTTGTGTTGCATGAAATAGCTTATTTCATGACATATCTAATTTTTGAAATTTCCCCTTTGTTTCCAGATGGCAATTTAATACATATGTTGCATCTCTTGCATGAAAATGTAATAGTTTCTGTCACCTACCTATGAAAGTACTTACAAATCTATTTTTTCTGTTTCAGTACACCAGGAGAAAAAATTGCATATGTTAAAACTAACTTGAGCAAGTATTTGTACTGAAACACTTAAAGTACAGTGGCAGTTTACCGGGTAACACTCTTATTTGTTCTTGGTGAAATGCTTTTGTCAGGTATTGTATATAAAGGAGGAGACAGGAGAAGCTTCATTTCCATGAAAAGTAATGGATACTGGAAAGTCATGGGTTATCTTTATGGTCGCAAGAGGTATGAAGATGACTAGGTTTTGTCAGAATTACTTCTCAGTGCATTTCTGATGTGTTGACTGTACTTCAGAAATACTGTGCTGAAGAGTGCACAACCAAGGCCAGTATCTGTTAACAAGCAGGTGTTAATAATGATTTTAAGCATGCAAGAAGGTGTGTACAAGCTATAAATCTCACAGCCAGTATTTAGTAAAGAGCTTTCTGTTTTGTCTTACCTGAATTACCTGTGAAGGAAGGAATTCTATCAGTTTTATGGGCATGAAAGCCACATTAGGCACTAATGCATGATGGTCACAGGTTTGAGGATGTTTAAGGAACAAATAATCTCAGCTGTAATTTAATAATAATAATAATGATAAATAATTTGACTTAGAAGCACAGCAAACTTGTGCCAGTCTTGCAATCCCTTCAAGCACTTTACTTTTTAAAATTTGGCATCTTCATTGTGGTGACAACAGTTGCGTCAGTGTGTACAGCTTTCTAGACAGTGTGCTGGCCACTTTTTCATGAAATTCCCACCTGGATGTGTTCGGTTACCTTTGATCACTGCCCTACTTGGCATGTGTAGAACAGGCTTCATGTCTTCCCAGTGCCAGTCAGAGACTAGTGACAAGTGCTAGTGACTGAAGTCCCTCAAAGGCAATGCTGAGGTGTGGAGCGCAGTGCATACAGTGCTCTGATGGAGTGCAGAACTGCAGCACTCCCCTTTAATTTACAGCTCATCCCTACAATAAAGGATGATCACAAAGAAATCTACAAGGTACCTGTTGAAAAGCCATCTCTCTGACCCAGTTGGGATTAATTGTGTGCTCATTCTATTTTTTGCAGAGGAAATCTTTTAATTAAGTGCCTGCAATTACTCAGGATTTTGGTGAAGTAAATCAGAAACAGATAAACCTAGATAGGGATTAATGAAATTCACTTCTGGAGTCCTCAGCCTTTTTGATACTTGTTTCAACCAGTTTTGTTCTACCCCTAAATCAGCCTGTGAAGTGCATCTGAGCTTGTTTAAAATTAAAACTAAGCACTCCATACTTTATTTATCACTGCTAGATGGCATGTCCTTTGTGCTTCAGTTGAAGCTCCTGCTTCAATTTCCATGTTGAGTGAGCCTAGTGATGCCCTGCTATGCTGGGCGGGTTCACTTTATTCTGTACCAAGTGCTTTGGCTATGTAAAATGAACATATTATCCAGGATATGTTCTTGTGCTTCACTGTGGCAAAGCTATATGTATTATAATCATGCCTTCACAATGAGCCTCTATCATTATCCAGAATGCATGGAATTCCTGTATTTTCATTACAGGCTTTATTAATAACTTTGTTCCGTGCTATTGGAGGATCTTTAATTTTTAGTTGTTGCATCAGCAGTTAAGATTGTTTTCATTTCTGTAAAATCCTGTGGTATTCCAGTATGCACTAAGCGCCAAAAATCCCAAGCTAATCAGCTAGTCTTACCAAAGCCTGTCATGTGTTTTTTCTTGCTTTGCGTTAGAACGGAAAGAAGAACAGGGAGGGGGGAAGGGACACAGCAGGAGGAATTTTTGCATTACTTGAGTATTGAAGACAAGACAGTATTAAGCACATTTTACTTCTGTTGGTGGCTGATTTGACATAATTGCTGTATTTCAAAAATCAGTTACAATTCTTCTAGTTTTAATATGTTTCTGGTTAGTCTGACAGAACAAAATGTATTATAGCAGGATAAAAGTTCCATAAGATATGTATTTCCTTCATCATACTGCTTTATCCTGTTGTCTGAGTTTTAAGTACTTCATGTGGAGTATACTGCTAATAGAATTTGTATTTTAGTTTGAAATCTTATGAATTGAGTATTGCTTATTGCTTTAAAAGGTAATTTTGATGTGCTTTTGTAAAATATTAAAAAAAACCGAAACAAAGTCAAACAATCCCAAGCACAAATCACATGCACTGAGAACATGCCTAGTTTCTGATCTCATCCTCTGAGGAGTCATTGATTTGGATTAGAGGCCTGTATATCACAAGCCCAGAAAGCACAAGCTCTGTTCGAGATCCAAAGTTACACTGCCTTTGTGCTCTTGGTTTGTCTTGGACTTTTATTCTCAGAATTTCATTTAAATAGGTCAGGAAAGCAGTTGTTCAGACTGTGCTCTTCTGTATCAAACTTCCTGTCTGTGTGGCTTTTAGAAATGCCTTTTATAGTGATTAGTTTTACCTTTAAATCGACTATTCTAAATACTTGATAGCATCAGTCCCAGGGATATCCCTGTAAAGCCTTTATTAGTAGTGCAGATGTGTTGTGGCTTTAGGCAGCCAAGTGCCAGTCAGCTGCTCACTTCCACCCCCAACTGCTTGAACCGCAGTGGAATTGGAAGGGGAAAAATCAGATAGCTTGTGAGTTGAGATAAAGGCAGTTCAATAGGTAAAGCAAAAACTTTATGCACAAGCCAACTAAGAAATTTATTCTCTTTGCATGGGCAGGCAGGTGTTCAGCAATCCCCAGGAAAGCAGGGCTGCATCCCATGTGACAGTTACTTGGCAAGACAAATGCCATTCACTCTGAATATCTCTCTGATGGATTGGGGTCAGCTGTCCAACTGTGTCCTTCCCAGCTTCTCGTGTGCCCCACTCAGCTGGCTGAGATGCTATGTAAGCACTGTTCCGCAATAGCTAAAATATCAGTCTGCTGTCAGCACATTTTTCAGCACAAATCCAAAACATAGCAGCATATGTGCTACTGGGAAGAAAATTGACTGTACCCCAGGTAAAACTTGGTAGAATATGTCTGAGTCACACTTAAGCACTTATTGTTCACATCTGCCAATTGGCCAGTTCCTCATCCATTTAATATTTTTTATTAATATTGCATAATGCTAATAAAAAAACCTGATTTGTGCCAAATGTCAGCAAAAATAAGTGAATTAATTTATTTCTGAGAAAATTTGTAGTCTAAATCTAAAACCAGCTACTTAAAAAGAACATTTTCCATAAAAAATGTACTAACTGACCTAAATTGCATTATGACAATCTGTTAAGTTCCATATCTGAGTTTTATTTCTTTGGTATAATCCGATTTGTTGACTTAACCATATGTAATTTGTTGGTTTGTCCTAATTTCCATTTTTTGAGTATTATCTTAGTTTTGTGTATCTTTTTTTTTTTTTTTTAATTGAAGTGTCACTATATAATGCTTCTGTGGTTCAGATTTCTGTGGCCAATGTTGTTCCCATGTATTTAAAATTAAATAGAGGTAAGAAAATGATGTTCATCTCTTGGAGAAGCCCATTTATCTCAGTCTAAGACTTCTACTTTTCTTGTATGAACTAAGGGATTCTATTGTACTAACTTTATATTCAACTTTATAGAAGGTTATCTATTTCTCATTCCTAGAGACAGTAATGAAACTTCTTCAGTAAACATGTCTTGTCCATTAGCTCTCAGAAAAAGCAATTTCATGAATATTTTATTATTTACAGCAGAATTGCAGGGGGATGGAGATGTGCATGCTTTGATTTTCCCAACATATGCCTTCCAAATCAATAAAATATTGTGGAGAACATAACTTCCCTGAAGCTGTCAGGACTGGTTTAGCAAGGCAAGTCCTGGAGTCCCAAACTGTCACAGCATCAGCTGGACTTTTAAAGGAGCACAAGGTGTCAGCTCTGTATAAACTCACTGATAGTGCTAATCTGTGCTAGGCTGAGAGAATGAGAGCAGCAACCATGGCAGTCAGAACTTGACTTGGAACTAGAAGTGCTGGGACATTTTTGATTATGAGAGAGAGGAGTGTCAGGAGTCTAGAAGCTGCCCTAGCACATGAAAATTCTTCTAAAGAAATGTGAGCAGTTCAGACCATAAGGATTTGGGAGGAGAGCATTAGCCATATTGTGGCCAATTTTGAGATGGTCAGGAATTCTGAGAAGACTCTTTGGTTGGTTGGGTTTCTTTAGTAGGAAAGCTGTTATTTATTACACATAAAATTTCTGCATTAGCACTTCAAGCAAACTGCAGTGAAGAGTGTAACTCTGCTTCAAAATGAGAGAATGAGTGGTGGTTGGGCACTGAGTTTCAATAGGTTATGTACAGCCGTGACCTCCTTTGTGCCAGCTTGAGGATACGCACAGAGTCAAATTTGAGCCAATCAAAACAAGAGCTGTGTAATTTTTACCTCTGGATTAATGTTCAGACAGATCAGTTCTCTGACCTCTTGTACTCAAGTAGGGACTGCAAATCTTGTCAAGGTGGAATAAGAGAGGAGGTGGAGGAACCTTTTCATAACCAAGCATATCTAAGTACCTTAAGGTTTATCTTAAAAATTATTTTATTTTTATGAATGTTCATTAAATTATTGGCAGGATGGGAAGGTAGAATTGTAATAGCTAACATTAGCCAAGTGAGTCTAACCTTTGTATGCTGCTTCTAGATGTAGTGAAGACAGAGAGAGGGCCTGATAAAAGCTAGCAGAGCTTTTGTGGAGTGTGGCTAGGAAACATGGCATTTTCTTTCATTTGTGACTTCCTTGTGCTAGGACTTAAGAGGATGCATCATTTAGTTGCATAAGCTAAACCTAAACCTGAGTATTTGTTAAGTAACACTTTGTGTATGTGTGCGCACATATTCTTTGTCAGGTGGAGGAATCCCTTCCTGGGATGCTGTTAGTGCCTTGCAGTGCTTTTGTTGCAATGCCCTCAGACTCTTATCAGGTCTCCTGGCCTGGTAGGATATGCTCTTCTCTTTCTCGACAGAGAAGTGTAAATGTTACAAAAACCTAGAATGAAATTAGGAGGAAGTAGCTGGGAAAATGGGCACAAAAAAGGCACCTGGTGTGCGTTGCAGTTCTCTGCATAAAAGCCCAAAGTACAAGTATTGACTGAATTGGTTTTGCCTTGTATGCAGTTTTTGTTCCATGGCCAAGTACATTCTGAAATCTCACATGCATATTGTGTTCTTTTTTTGCCAGGAACTTGACAAAGAACTTCCATTGTTACAACCTTACTTTGTTCAAACACCGGAAGATGCTGGGAAGACAGGAGCTGGTCTGCGAGTCACGTGGCTGGGACATGCCACAGTTATGGTGGAAATGGATGAACTTGTATTTCTTACTGACCCAATCTTCAGCCAGAGAGCTTCACCTATTCAGCTGTTGGGTCCCAAGCGCTTCCGAGGGCCTCCGTGCACGGTAGCGCAGCTCCCCAAGATAGATGCGGTGTTGATCAGCCACACCCACTACGATCACCTGGACTACAACTCCGTGGCAAGTCTGAACGAACGCTTTGGGAGCGAGCTGCGCTGGTTTGTGCCTCTGGGGCTCCTGCAGTGGATGCAGAGATGTGGCTGTGAGAATGTGATTGAACTCGACTGGTGGGAGGAGAACTGTGTCCCTGGTCATGATGCGGTAACTTTTGTCTTCACCCCTTCCCAGCATTGGTGCAAAAGGACTGTGACAGATGATAACAAGGTTCTCTGGGGCAGCTGGTCTGTCTTGGGACCTTGGAATAGGTTTTTCTTTGCAGGAGATACTGGATATTGTTTTGCTTTTGAACAAATAGGTAAAAGGTTTGGACCTTTCGATCTTGCAGCCATCCCCATTGGAGCTTATGAGCCAAGGTAGGAAAATCAGTTTGAGCAAAATACATAAATTAAATTATATATTGATGACAAAAATCCACCCAGAAGTTAAAACTATAGGTGTACTTTATTAAAAAGTATGTCTACGTATGATGTTTCTCTGGAGAATTTTTTCTTCAGACTTAAGGACAGCAAGGATGAATCAGCAGTTTTTCTTCCCTTAAAAATGTTAAGTAAAAATCTGGAATTACTCTGTGCTTTTTTTTCTGAAACAGCATCATTTAATCCAGACCATTCCAGTGTATGTCATTTGCTGCATTTTTCTCTTGCTTCAGTCTTTACCCTGATTTTGCACCTTACCTGGAGATATAGATGACTTGGTTATAGAGTATGAAAGATCTGTTTGCTCAGGAGAGCAAACTTTTCTCCTTTTGGAGTAAACATTTAGGTGATGGTACTCATACAGTGCTGGAAGGAAAAGCATGTATGGGCTGTGAAAAAAGATGGGAATCCAAATAGCATGGTAAAACTTTGGTATTTTTCAAGAATTGTTAAGTTCTCTCTTCTGTTCTGCCTGTTCCCTTGGGCTATCTCTGAAGCACACACTTTTTGGTGTGTACTGCTAGCACAAAATTTTTTCAGGGATGGATTTAAAGTTTCGGCCTTAATGCCTCAGGGCACCAGCAATATGTCCTTAACCTATTGAAAATAGAGATAAGAAAAAAATCCTTCAAAAAGAGAGTACAATAAATGAACTGCTGTTTGGGTACGTTGGTATGTGTTAGTTTCCTGATCTTCAGTATTCTCTATGTTGTCCAGGTGTACATGCTTATGATTTTTTTTATTAGGTGAGCATATATTTATTTTTGTTCTTTGCAATGGAAGTAAAGGAGAAATCTTGCACTGAATTAGGTGACACAAAAAAGTGGTTCTTTGTTTTGGTAGGTGGTTTATGAAATACCAGCATGTGGATCCTGAAGAAGCAGTAAGAATCCATATTGATGTTCAAGCAAAGAAGTCTGTAGCAATTCATTGGGGGACCTTTGCTTTAGCAAACGAGGTAAATTGCAACACTAAACATGAGTTCAGATTCCCAAGGACTAGACAGTCATTAGTGAAGCTTTGCTTGTGCAGTTTAACCTACATATCTGTAAATGTGAACTTTATATGAGCGAAAAGTTGTTACTCTATATACTGCTGTTCAAAACAATGCTTAGCTTTTCATGACCAATTACATAAAATATTTCCATGGTTAAGAAAGTACAGAGTTATTGAAGAAATGTGGAGGATTTCTGACATGCAGATGCTGAGGAGCATAACAGATGAGGACACATGCAGTATTATGCAGTGTTATGTATTACATTATGCAGTAATAAAAACAGAGTGGTGCATCACTTGGAGATAGTAAGAACTGCATGCCTGTAAGTCAATACAGTATTTATTAATTATGTCTGTCTAGTAAATATATAAAACAGTATTTTTAATAGTTGATTCAAAGTTAAAACCAGAAAAGATATGGAAAAAATGAGTTATTCTGAGTTTTTGATGTTTTTAAAATGTTTTATTCCCCTCTACTCCCTCCTACCCCCCTCCCCCCCAAGTCCACAGATCTAATAAGGTTACCCAGATACCTTCACAGCAACTAAAAATGCAGTAAATAGGAAGTATCTATTTGCTTTGATATTGTCTGGTAGCTGTTTTTCAACTTTTGTTTTTGCATCAGTTGCACCACTTTATCTCCTAATTCATTCCTGACAGTGTGATCAACTGATCTGTCAAATGTTCTGTCTCGTCTATACTGTGCAGCTCCGTGTCAGAGCATGGAAGGAACAAAACGCTTGGCTAGAACACTTCTTGTCCTCAGGGTTTCCAATAAATTGTGTTACTTGTGCCCGCGGTACAAATGTTACTGTGTATTTAGGAGCACAAAAATTGATGATTGCTCCTTGACGATGCCTTTTGAAAATGTAACAAATACACCGCGGTAACTTGAGAGAGGCCGCAGTGAGGGAGCCGAGTGTTCACTCAGGACCGCTGCCAGCGTGGGTTTACAGGGCGAGGGAAAGCGCCAGCTGCTGGAGGCCAGCGCTTCCTCCGGAGGGATCTATTGCTGACAAGTTGAGCCTTTCTAGTTACTCTGCAACTGTAAATCAGCATTCTTATCGTTCAAAAACTTAAAGTGAACCTAAACATTTTAATTTGACAAATATCCTTCTCCTCCCCCCGTTTTTTAGAGCAGTGTTGTGTTTTGTTTTCCCCTCAAAAAATGTTGCAGTGGTATCTTTTCCCTCATATTATTCTCATTTTTTTCAGTATTACTTGGATCCTCCGGTTAAATTGAATGAAGCTCTTGAAAGATACGGCTTGAAAAAAGATGACTTCTTTCTCTTGCGCCATGGAGAATCACGGAATTTGAATAAAAACGAAAACTGAAACAGTATCAGTTCCTTGTAAGCCCCGTTTGATTTCAACTAGCAGTTAATGTTACAATTCTATAATAATGTACGTACACAATAGATTTTTTAGATTGAATTGGATTTCTAAATGCCGGATTTGTCTTTGTTTCAGAATTAAAGCTTGCATACCAATTTCATGACAAATTTGACTAGTTATATTGTTTATAAATTTAGTGAGGTGATCTAAAAGTGGTTTATATATTAAGTGTTGTCTGGGAATAACTTGCTCTGATGTACACCACTGATCAAAAAAAACTATTTTTAAACTCTTCATCTTACCTGCAGCAGCAATAATAACTTCAGCACAGAACATATTCTTAGGATTAATAGCTGACTTGAATTATTCATTGTTTGACTGTCATCTCCCACTTGTTAGTCTTCAAGTTATGCCCTTGATAGCTTCACTGTATGTTTTGTGGGGTGAAGTCTTCCAATACAACTGTGTTATTAAAGCACAAGCATGGTAAAATTGTTTTACTCTTCATGTATTAATGAACCACAGAAGCTGAATTTTACATAAAAAAATGTGCCTTTTAAAGAGAGAGATAGTTTAATATTGCATCATGGATGTGTAAAACTAACTGCTGGCCAGAGTATCTGCACACTTGTATTGTTTTGTCTATGTTTTTAAGTTAGGTCTGAAAGTGTCAATTGTAAAAAAATCTTAGTGTCCCTTGTCCTTGCATTAACTCAACCTTTTTCTATCTAGCTTTTTTTTTTTTTTCCTCCAGTAAAAAGCCTTAAGCAAGGGCTGTAGTATTTTTTCTAATAGCTTCCCTATAATTTTAAAGTTGAATGAGAGATTACAGCATTGTTCAGTGTTATAAAACTTGGCCAAATGTGTCTGTATCAAATTGTCTTGCTAATTTACAGAATTAAAGCCTATTGTTGCCAATAAAAAGGGTTGTTATTCTCCTTCATAATTTCATTGGCAAATCATGTGTTGTTTATGATTTCTTTTGGTCTATGGGATATGTGGGTTGGTTTTGGGTTTTTTTTTTTTGCTCTTGGTGTAGATTTTATTTTCATATCCCACAAAGATAAATATATATAAAAGAGATAAATTATTTAAAGGCATGAACTTCTGGCAACTAATGAAAACCAGTTAATGAGATTTCATGGTAGGACAACTGAGGTAATCTTTTACCGGTAGAGAGTTACCAAAACTAGTTTAAAACTACCCTGTTAGTGTTGAGGGTGTTTCGGAGGAAGCCTCTGGTATTTACACAATGGCTTCAATCACAATTTGGGTGATACAATGTATATTATCCGTTTGTAATTTTTTGGAGGACACCATGCTGCAAGAAGTTTCAAATACTTTGACTTACAAGTTTAAAATTAAGGTTGGTTTTTTGTGGGTTGTTTTCTTTTCATGTTTTTATAATCATCAATAGGTTATTCTGTAAAATTAGGTACTTCAGAAAGAGTGAAACTAAAATACAGAATAGATAAGCAGCCACAGAGCAGAGAAATACTGAGTTACGTGGATCAGAAACTAAATGTCAGTAATGACATGGATTTTTTTGGATCTATTAATTCACATCATTTGTATCTAGAATGGTGACCATTATGTTTTGCTTGGTGCTGATAAGATTCCACCAAGTGTGTGGGGTAGGTGATAAAAAATGAGACATCTTTGCATAAAGGCACATGGGAAAGTCTTGCATGATTTCAAAACATCTCAACAGCATTGTTCTATGAATAAAGCATTTAAAAATAATTCTTTCTAGACCAGAAAAAGAATACTGAGATAACACTGTAGCAAGTTCTTATGTATTTTTAGAAAAGGTCACTTGTTTCTGTCAGCTGTCAAAGCAACAGCTAAGAGATCAACTTTATCAAAAAGATATTTGAGAAACTTATTTTTAGGTTAGAGAACATGGAAAGGGACATCTAGATGTCTGTTGTTGAGCTTAAGAAACCACGTTATCAGCTATACCTAGTACAGACCGATCCTAATGTCTTGTTAGGATAGTAGGTAAATTCTTAGTGTCTGACCTAGTCTTTATTTTTCTTAGTCAAATTCAGTAGCAGAAAACATTAAATCTACAAAAAGTTGCAAAACATTAAGTGATCATAGTGTAACCAGCTTAGTACCAACTGTACCGTAAGTACAGTTTAGGAGCAGTGAGAAGGAGAAAAGGAAGTTCACTGTCAATGTAGCAACTGTCAAGTTTCTGACTGGGAATTGTGCCAACTTCTATTTATGCCTTAACTGTATTCCTGGTGCATTAAAACTACCTATGTGGATAAATTAGATATGTGTAGCTTTACTGCTGTATTGATCAGGGCATGGGTGTGTCACAGTTTCAAGGTCATATTTTTCTTGCAGCTTTAGCTATTTGCAAAGTGACCTGAAAATAAGTATCTATTGCATTACAGAAAGAGAAGATAATAATGTTTTCTTAAGAGCAGAAACTATACTAAATTAGAAAGATGAAGCACTTGGTAACAGTTTAGGTGATGCAGTTCTCTTAAAAATGGAACAAGGTGGAAAACTTTCCTAGCCTTTACATCCGATGCCTTTTTTAGTTTCTCTGTATTGGAAGCTTTTCAGTAGTTTGGTTTCAGAAGTATTTTCCAAGTTTTCCATTCATCAATGAAAAAAATTCTGTTCAGGTTCTTTTATGGTGATGCTTGTATGGATTCTACTTAATTTTGAATTAATGCTGGATTGATGACTAAAACTTTATGGGGGTAATTCTGCAGAAGCACTCATTCCAGTGATGTTCCAGTTGCAGAAAAAAAAGGAGTAAAGATCTCCAAGGAAAGGAAGCTCAAAGGCTGCTACAGAATTGGAAGCTTTTTTAAAAATATGTATGATACTGCTCTTGTAAGACTTTTTTTTAAATAAGAGTGAGAATGCTGAATTGCAGTTGCAGATAATTCTTGACTCCTAACAAAATATTTTTTAAAATACATCTGCTTTCCCTAAAGTGACCATTTTAAAGCAGTATAAAATCCTTTCAATTTTTGTTTAAGTGTAGAAACCTTTCACAGTTGTGGTTAATTGCACTGCAGTTTGGCTCAATGGAATGGATATACTAAGCATACAAGAATGGAGCATGCAGGTAAGATGAAAAAACCTGGGTTTGGTGACTTTAGCATGTAGCTTTCATTGAAGATACTAATTCTGTAGGAAGCCAATGATAATTTGGAATTGTTTTAATTTGATATTATTTTGTAAGATTCAGCTGTACCAATTTCATAGATAGACTAATAAAATATAAATACCTAACCTCCAATTGCTAAATTTTTAATGCACAATTGTAAAAAACATTTGTAAATATTTAAAGTAAAAAAAAAAAGTCTTTGACTTTGTGAAGGATATTTTCATTCACTCATTCATTTAAAATGTTCATTTTACATTATGAATGTTTTCATGTTTTAAACTGTTTGCCCCCATTGCATAAATGTAGCAACTGCGCAGTGGTTTATCAGTAATAAAACTATCGCTTTTCTATTGTTTGTAAAAATATATCTGTTGTGTTCTCTGTATTAAGTACAGTGCATTCTCTTTTGTACTAACTTTTGTGCCTATTAAAATGATAGTATTTAGGGTTTGTTTTCTTTTTCTCCATCGTTGTTATATTGTTTACTTGTTACAGGATTTTTAGCATAGTATTGCCAAGATTAGATATCTTCATCAGGTCAGTCTGTTCTAAGAAAACAACACTATTGTGTTAATATCCTCACAACTTGTTCTTTCACTTCTGTGTCAGGGTGATGCAGCAAAGATGCCAGTCTCTGAGTGAATGGGGCAGAGTCTCTGAGAAGTGTGAAGAAAATTGAGTCCTCACTGTATTCCTCAATTATGGTGCCTTCTTCATTGCTCATATTCTTTTTCAAGTTTGCTGCAAATGCCAGGGCTCGAACCAGAATATCTCTGTTTATACAGTTGTCAAAAAGTAACACCAATGATGGCACCTAGGATATTGAAGAAATATTCCATACTTAATCACAAGCAGTAAGTATGTGTAACTAAATCGAACTTCAGAAAATGGAAAAAAATGTGCATCTAAACCAGAAATTGTAGGAAATCCCAGAATTTCATATGCTGTGAACTCCTGTCAGAAACTTGCCCAGTGTGCACATTTTCTCTCTAGAAAAGACTGGCCTGTGTGTCAACAGGCTAGTAAATACTTTGTCTTTTCAGTTTCCAAAATGTGTCTGTCTGGAAAATTCCCATTTGGAAGAGAGGGTCTGCTTTCCTTCTCAGCCACATTGATTTTGCCCTGAATGTTTTTGTTAGCATATATGATAAATGAAAAAAAAATGATACAGTTAACAGAGAATTGAATATTTAGCTACCCTAACCTTGTTTGAATAATGAGAAGATAGCATTACCTAGACTAGCTTTGCTCATGGCAGATAGCTTACAAGTAAAAGCCATTGCACGTTTTAGGAAAGTTACTTTGGAGAGGGGGACAAGGATGCAGCACCATTCCAGCCCAATTCTGTTTTGGTGGGAGGAAATGAAACTGAAAGAAACCTGTGTGCCAAGGCCAGCACAGCAAATGTCACACAAATTTCTCCCTAAAGAAATAAGTTAATGCGCAGGGAAAGTTCAATTAGAGCACTTAGAGGTAACAGTTTTATGGCTGCATTTGAATAAAGGGGTGGGGATTCCAGTGGAATTTTGTTGGGTTTGGTCCAGTACATTGGCTATAGAAACAGCATTTGAGAAGGTTCATTTACAGTGCTGGTTCCATTTGATGGTTTTCAGTCTATATACTGACTATGTGTCTGGAAATGAAGTTTTGGGCTCTTTTTACATAATACAAAATGAAATTCACAGTATTACCCCTTTGGTGGAAAGGGAAGGTTAGAACATACTTCTGCAAGTTAGCATTGATTATTTGGAATGGTACACAGGAACTATAACTGACAGTCTCCGAGTGTACAGGCCCCTTTATAAGTACAGTATCTGTATTACACTGAACTCTGGAATAAAGCCAGCCTGTGAAAGAACATGCACTTAGCTACTGATTTTTAAGCAATTATTTTAACCAGTGTCTAGAATTTATTCTGGAATTGCATATGTATTTCCAATGCATTAATATTCTTCTAGTGCATGCAATATCTAATCTGCTACACATGTATATATGTTAAAAACAAAATGAAGCAGCAAGAACCTTACTTGAGCTCTGAGAAGATGTCTTGTCATGGCTGGGTTTGCAGATAAGTTCACAAGTACTTTCAAAACCTGAATCTGAAGTGAGGAATGTACAAGTTAATTAAAAGCTCCGAAACAGTAAGTACAGCTGTAATGGGCATCAAGAGTGTCACAGCTGACTTGGGGAGGAAAAGGTAGAATAGGTTAACTAACATCTTGAGTATTTTGGTATAGGGAAGACCAAAATATAGATATGTTAGAAGCAAAATCAGGCAAAAGGCAAAACCCATAAACAAATCCCAGTAGATCAGATGCAGAATATTTTTAAAATACAAAGAAGATGGTTAAGTACTACATTTAAAATTATCCAAAGCATATACAAATACATCTTTGTGCTTTCTTGGACCTTTTGATTCTAGTCTTTAAACACTAGGAAAAGGCCATATTACTTCCTGTACTTTAGTACAATAGATGTGTTATGTTTAATGGAAATGCATGTTTTGGAAAACTGGTTTTGATCTGATAGAGCAACCACGTACACTGATGGTACCACAACATCTTGAATAAAAGCTGTGTGGTCCCTACCTGAAGCTCATTTCAGTATTGCAATAATTCGCAAATAAGCACGATATCCAGTTGCAGTCACTAAGGTTGCCAGAGGTGTCATAAGCATAAGGGAACAAAAGTCCATAACTTAGGATCACTGCTTGGCATGTTTCCCTACAGAGATTCATGCATCAGTGAAGCCTTTCCCATGCAGATTCTCCTTGCTCTTGGATGCAGTAGCAATGTTTAGAGCAGAAGAGAATTCTGGAGTTGCTATGGCAAAGGCACAGGGCAATCACAGTGCACCCCGCACTGCTTTGGTAGAGCTGTAGCCTGATGGTTACACTATCAAGATTCCCTTCCCCCTTTTTGAATTTATATTGTGAAAGTAATACACATCCATATTTTAGCGCATAAAATCTGTGTCATTAATGAATGTTTGGGTTTTCTTAGCACAATCTAAACCGCTTTACAAAAACAGTAAGAAGCAAGGCAAGTAAAGCAGCTTCATAAATGGCTTGTAAAAATAACATTACCAAGTACCTGTGTCCTTTCAGTTCCTTCTGAAAGCAAACGAAGAAAGCATGGAATTGAGTTTATCATCTTTTGGTGGTAGTCACTGGTAACAGATATATTTGTCAACAGCCTGAGTCCAGCTAACTGCACATCAGAGTTCAGGGGAGCTGACTCAACAGTCTTACAAACTTGTGTAATAAATACCTGGGGAAAGAGGGGAGGAAATAAAGAGAACAATTTTTTATAAAAGCATCTTTTCTGTCACAAATAGTATCAATGGCCTAGCTACAGTAACAAAAATACTTCCTGAACGTTGCTGGCTGAATGGTGAAGGTTCTTGGAAACAAGTGCTTTTTTGTTTTGAATATTTCAAACATTCTAGTTGCATGACAGAAGCAGACCATACAGCATTATGCTCACTAATCGACCTGAAACATAACATACTCTGAAAACTTAAATTGCTTTGACTCCCATCTCAGAAGTGACACAGCTGCTTTAAGGAGTTGTTTTAAAAATCACAAGTAATATTGAGAACAAGCTAAGGAGAAGCTTTGAAATTAAATCCTTTCTCCCAACCATGTGGCCCATTTACTGGAGCACACTGTAGGAACAGCGATGACAACTGACATTAACTATTATTTTTACCAATTTTTCTTCTGGATGACAGTATACAATGAATCTTGGAGTCCCAACTGAGAAAAAAAAATTACCCTTACCAAAGGAGTTTTTCTAATTATACACCTAGACAAATATTAGCAAGCACTACTTAATAAAGATTGCCTATTGCTAATGATGCTGCAAACTACCACATACAGTCACACTACCTTTTTATCAGGCTACTGAAACAAACTAGTAGAAGTCCTCAAATCTGCCTCAGCTCACCACTTGGACACTTCTTAATCTATTGATTAATCAGATAGATTTCTTTTTTCTTGATGTTTAGTCCTTTCATATCCATAGCATGTACTGTATTTACCAGTGGAACTTGTTATTTATACACACTTTTCTTTTAAGATGGAAGTATCATCTGAAAAATTGGTCTCATACAAACCCAGGGGCTCAATTACTCTTTTCTTTTCCCTCACCTAAGGAGTCCTGGCGAGTTCAATCTGCAATCCATTCTGTTAAACAGCCACTGGTGATGTTCTAGGCACGTATGGAAATCATCTTACCTAACATAATTTTGCTATAATCTTAGTAGCCTAATCTCTGTTTAATAGTATTTTGTGAAAGCTGAACACAAACTGCATAGGTTCCTGTCTTATTTATTTTAAAAGGAAATGCCAGTGAAGCAATGCATTTCTAAGTTATCCTTTCAGTCTTCCAGATCTGATGACTTGTATGTCTATCATCAAAGCATTTTGTCATCCTAGCTTGTATTTAATAAATATGCTGAAGAACCTGTACTATCTCTTTGCCTCAGTTACTCTGGTTTTTCCCATTAAGAATCTTACCTGTATCTCTTCCTGATTTTTAATATTCATACTCAGATTATTAAGTGCATTTAGTGCTTTTTCTTTAACTTTGGGAACAGAGTTGGAGAGCATCCCTCCAATAACAGAAAGACCATCCAAATTTCGGATTATATCCTGAAATACAGAAGATATTTAATAGGTTTTTTAAAAATTCAATTTAAATGCTGAAGCATTCCCTCAAAGTCTCTATATTGAAAAAAATGAAATATATAAATAAAGAATTCCAGAGCTGATTGCTCTGTTTAAAGAGAGCGTTAGCAGATACTGCTTTATTGCTTCTACTGAAACCAAGAAGGGTCCTGCTTAGGAACAAAAAGTATTCGTTGCTGTTATTTGACAATAGCACATCACCTTTGCTTTTAAAATCTGGTCTGCAATGTATGCTTAAAGCATTTTAGATTATAAAGAATACAGTTAAATTACTGGATAATGAGTTTATAGAACAACTGAGCCAGATTGCAGTACCTAAAAGTCCTGCTTGAACAGGACAGAATTTCAAGATGCAGCTTCACATTATTATAGTAGAG
This sequence comes from Toxostoma redivivum, assembly GCA_013397375.1. Taxonomy (NCBI): domain Eukaryota; kingdom Metazoa; phylum Chordata; class Aves; order Passeriformes; family Mimidae; genus Toxostoma; species Toxostoma redivivum. The sequence continues at coordinate 1,555,577 of VXBI01013418.1, read as the reverse complement.
GTTCTGAAACTTTTCCCATTACACTTGTTTTTATTAATGTTTTAATCTTTCTGACTTAGACTGTAACTGTCTTTAAAAAAAATACTGCTTTAAAACAAAAATTTAAATGGACCAATGGGCTTTGGGTTCCAGTTGCATTCTGTTCTATGAGATTTATATTAAGAAAGTAGTTTTGAGAAGCCAGAATAGACAGCTGTCATAAGTAGCAAAAAGGGTGGGACCTTGGAGGTTAAGAAAAGGCATAAAAATTGGCATCCAGCTCAAAGGTTTTCTGCATTCTATGTCCAAATGATTTGGAGGTACCTCAATAGTTGTAAAATTGCTAATGTGCAAACAGCACACAACTTTGTGAGGGATAAAAAAATATGTATAGTTTATCTCATTAAATTTTAGATCGGAACCAGAAAGTATTTAACCTAGTATTAAACCCTTTCATTAACATTACATAATTGTAAGCGACAAAAGATATATTTACAGTACTTTTGTAGTACAGGACTCTGTATGGACTTCAAGTGCTCCAGACACTATGATTTGATAAATTCTGTGAAGCTGGTGATTATATTATTTGGGCCTGCAGAAATAAAGGCAAGGCATCAAATGGATTTTAGAGCACAAGCTATCTGAACTTTCAGTCCTGTGTCACTCTTTAGCAAAACATCAGCTCTCCTCTGCCAGACTGGCTGGCATTGGACATTGTTGTTTGCTACAGAACAATACTCACTTGGTTTACAGAGAAGGCAGCACTGTTGCTTAGAGTGATTAAAGCTTGCTCTTGAATTAATGGATCATCTGTGGCCTGGAGCAAATGAATAAGTTTCTGTAGAGCATCCACATCCATGGTAGGGGTTGACATTGGAGGACTGCTGTCTGTTAATGTTTAGAAATTAAATACTTGATACTAAGTTTGAGACATTTCACTTAGTTGCTACTTAATGTTTTTTGCAAAGCTGAAATTTAGCTCTCAGTTGTAGGACACATTGTTCTAAGGTTGTGCCCAACCATCATGTCATGGTAAAAAGACTGTGTTTTATGACACTAAGGCTTCCATCCTTTTCCTGAGTCCTCTAATTACATCTTTTGAAGGTGGAGAATAAAAAGGAGACACAATTAGATGTTGAGGTGTGGTACTTCCTGGTTGACCAATAGCAAATTTTCTCTGCAAAATAATTAGGAATATTCACCAAACATGGTTTGAGGGGGTTTTTTTATGTCCTTGAAATGAAATGCGGAAATCTGTCTGGGCACTGTAAGAAACAAAACTTCCAGTTTAGAGACTATTACTTCGAGAAATTATAATAATGGCACTTTGCTAGTATGCTTTGACAAAGTAATAGCCACAATGTTAGGAACACTGCTGGATGGCATCACTCAAAATAACAGAAGGCTGCTTCTGAGTCAGGATGATGTTACAGAGTACCTGGCCTTTATAAAAGGGCAACAAAGGCCATCAAAGGCTATTTTCAGCCAGGTTGGAGGCAGAACTATTTAGCCAACTGAAGGGCCGTAAGACCTGATCTATGACTACTGGACTAGTCATAGCTTACTCGACATGACTTCTGAGAAGCTATCAGTGCTTCAAATTCCACAGCTTTACTTCCAACATCTGACCCGGTAAACAGCACAGTATGCTTTCGGGGTAAATAAAAAAGAGATGTCAATGTTAATTATGATGATCCAAGAGCTCACTTTAAAAACAAAATCGTTTTTCATCCTCGTCTGAGCTCAGTTTAGCTTTGAATTATAGGGGGAACACAAGTAACTGCAATAACATAAGTAAACACACTGATCTGACGTACGCTTTAGGGGACTACTAAAAAAAAATTAAAACAAAAAAAAAATTAGGCTTTTCTAAGAATAAACCACGCTCCAGAGCGCTCCAAATCGTCTCAAACGGTCGCATGGCTCTGGAGGGCCGGCACGCAGGATCGTGGCACCGCCTCTCGCAGGGTGCAGGGCCGCCTCTGNCGACCGCCGCTTGCCCTTCCCTCGGGCACTGGACGCGGGGGCAGCGCCCGAGGTGCCGCAGGGATGCTGAGCCCAAAGCTCCGTGTGCGGGGCGCGGGAGAGGCCCCGCCTCTGCGTGACAACGATGCGATGCAGTTTCTGTTTTACAGGAAGGAATCACCCGTGCTGCCGGGCCGGCCTGGTCCCGCAGCGCGTTTTCAAACAGGCTTCCCACTCGGCGAGGCGGCCCCTGGCGGGAAGGGCGGTCCTACGCCATGGCAGCCCCTGGCGGTGGCACATCGTCCCCAAAGTGAGGCACCGCTGTGTCCGCCGGCCCTGGCCCTCCGCCATCCTGGTGCCACTGGAGCCGGTGGGACCACAAACTCCCCCGGTAACACCTGTGGCAGGGAGCCATCCGCCACCCTCCCCCACGAAGGGTCCCCCTCAGCAGAGCCCTGGCCCCGCCTCGTTGTCCCCTCAGCGCTGGCCGGGGCGTCTCATACCCCTGCCGCTGCTCTCTGCTCGCCTGGGGAATGATTTTGTTCTGCTCGTTTTGTCACTAGTATGCTTCAAACGATTTATGAAAATTTTAAGAACAGAAACAAGATGGAACAAAGCAATTCTGCACTATAATCTATGTTAAAATTAAGATTGAAATGAAGACGAACCCGGTGAACTGCACTGGCACTTCCCCTGATATGTTTAACTTCTTTAGTGTTAATTACAGAAGACCCTCTAGATTCCAGCCGGGTAATTCCTTCCTCATGAGTGCAGTGGGTGCAATCCATGTTTTCTAATGGCCTGTCAGTCGTAAAGATGATAAAATAGAGAAATTGAGAATTAAAAATCAAGCATCAAGAAATGCTTTGACTAAAAGGGGAACTAGCAAAACTGTATTGTTTACTATAATTCACGGTGCTTACAAGAACACGAGGAGAGCAGGCTACGAGGTGGGGTCAAATGCTAGAATGCACAAACAAGATGCAAAGACAAAAATACCGCAGGATAAGCGGGTCCTCAGACCCCTGAGACCAGGAAAACTGTTATCAAAGTCCGGAAAATAACAAAAAAACTGAAAAGAAAGCATGCACACGGAAGCAAAGTGAAAAGTTCAAACTGAGAGGAAGACTATTTACTTAATCCCAAAGACCCCCAGACGACCACCAGAGCAACCTAAAAGGCACGATGCGCAGTCGCAAAGAGGCGTGAAACTAATTTCAATATGAAGCGACAATAGGCAATGAATATGTATTTAGTAAATTATGTCNACTAAAAGGGGAACTAGCAAAACTGTATTGTTTACTATAATTCACGGTGCTTACAAGAACACGAGGAGAGCAGGCTACGAGGTGGGGTCAAATGCTAGAATGCACAAACAAGATGCAAAGACAAAAATACCGCAGGATAAGCGGGTCCTCAGACCCCTGAGACCAGGAAAACTGTTATCAAAGTCCGGAAAATAACAAAAAAACTGAAAAGAAAGCATGCACAAGGAAGCAAAGTGAAAAGTTCAAACTGAGAGGAAGACTATTTACTTAATCCCAAAGACCCCCAGACGACCACCAGAGCAACCTAAAAGGCACGATGCGCAGTCGCAAAGAGGCGTGAAACTAATTTCAATATGAAGCGACAATAGGCAATGAATATGTATTTAGTAAATTATGTCGTCCTAGTTTGTAGAGAATAAAAGGAGAGGCGCAAGTCGCCAAAGGTGTGCATGATTTTGGAGGAGCTATTCCCCATGCATCTCAGCGCTGAATAAATACACACCTACTCTTATAACTTATTTTGTGGGCTACAGAAAGTTTCTCCATGCTTCAAAGACACTGGATCATGCTTCAGGTACTGGTGGATTAGTTATTCTTGTTTGCACAGGAGTAAATAAACTTCCACAAAATGTCAGAGTAAAACTGGCACAGCATGAGGGACTGTGGGGAAAACAGGGTTGGTAGGTTTGCCCTTAGAATTTGTAAGGTGATTCTCTGTGTTTCTATATTTTCCTCCCTGTTTGTCACGTTCACCTCTACTTGTAACCAAATCTGCAGCAGCTGTTTTTCAGTTTCTTTTAAAAAAAAGAAGGCACAATACACAAATGCAAGTTTAAAAGATATCCTGATATTTTCAAGCTGCCAAAATAGACCCCATTTGCAAGCAGCTATTACAGCCAGGATTTCCATGGAAATACTAATAAAGAAATCTTGAGCCAATTGCAATAATTACAGAGCAGTGCTGCCATGTAGACTCAGTACTTCTCCTGGGAGCCTGTCTCTAGATAATTCTTTGCTTCCTAAGCACAGAAAAACAAAATACAAGATGTATCAGCATGAGGTGTATTTCTTGATTCAGTGCTTAAAAAACAGCCCATATTTACATTTCCAAGCAAAAGTTATAGTGTTATAGCTATAACAGCATTATAGCAGCAGTGATATTGAGTTAATGAACTAAAAATGAAAGAATTAAAGATAAGATTAAAGGAAGACTCTTTTTAAAAGAACCAGTTAAAAATTGCCCTGTGTAAGATATTTTTGTCCTTGTTTTTCTTGTTTCTTAGAGGTTGTTGCTTGCTGATATCTAGCCGTATTTCTGATTTAATTTGGTTACATTTTAATTTCTTTATGAAGTTATGGTATGCTTGGTGTGAAGATAAATTAGATTATACTGGTCCTTCTATTAAGGATCATCAAAGCTAAGATGAGACCTTTGAACATTTATACACATAGTCTCAAAGTTAAGGATGTAGAGTTCTAAAATGGCCATTTGTCTTAAGTCTTTTTATGATGAGGTTGTGGTTTGGACATGGTCCAAACAAGTTGAAGTCCAAATCTTGTCCAAATAATTTAGGATTCTCTGCTGCATCTAAGAATTTCCTTCCTGTCTGATTTCTGTCCGTTCTCATCCAGATTTACTTTTAAACAGTATTCATTAAAAGTCAGGCAAACTGTAATCGAGCAAACACTCTTGTATGTGACAACTTCACTGTAGTCAGTAGCTGTATTCTTACAATGTTAGAATTAAATATGGATGAAGAGCTGGCCTAAGATTTTTCTGCCCTGGGACCCAAATTAATTTTGCCATGAAGGTAAATGGCTAAAGTGGTATTAAATAGAATGTGTGAAAACATTGGTGGTAGACTCTTTCAGATTGCTGAGAGACTTGTGTAAGAGAAACAGCCAGACTTTTACAGACCTAATTGCTTGACATAAGTGACACAATTGTTTCCAAAGCATTACTGAAGAGTACTTGAATAAGGATTGCAAGATGAGGTGTTGCAACTCCTTCATTTTTTAATTAATATTCTCAAATTTTAAACAAAGGCACTGCATTCCTGTATATCATTGGATAGATTAGATGTTTTGTGTTAGAGAATTTTCAGAACACCAACGGAGAAGAAGTTGTCTGTTTCTTTTAAAAAGGGGGGTGAAAAGGCAAGCAGTGCTTGAAATAAAATATGGCAGTCACATACTGGTTTATCCAGCAGAGGGAGTAGTTTACCAATGTTGGAAATGGCTTTGGGAATTTTCCCATAGGAAAAATTTGTGATAAAAACCATTTAGCTGTTTATTACTTAAAATATTGCATGGCATGAATTGCAATGATAAGTGGTGCATTTATATATTTTTAACATAGACAACGGTCAGCTACACCTTGCAAATTACATTTCCGTTAAGAGGATTGAAAAGATGCTAAGTTTGGAATTGTTGTGCTGACTAGTGTCGTAAATATTCAGGGATCTAAACTGAAGACAATGGCCTTTAATTTTGTCTTTACCTTTTCATATTGTTCTTGACTTAGATTCATGGAAATACAGAACAGTTTGGGTTGGAAGAAACCTTCAAAGAACATTTAGTGCAACCACTCTGCCATGAGCAGGTACACCCTTCTTTCACTTGATCTGCTTGCTCAAAATACTGTCCAGCCTGACTTTGAACACTTCCAGTAATGAGGCATCACAAAAACTTCTGTTTAACTACCTTCAGGGATCCCTTCCAGTTTACATTAATGTCTGATTCTGTTTCTACAGTGTACTGATTAGAGCATGGAAGGCCTGTTGAGCCGTTCCCTCTACCTGCCTGCCTGCCTTGCTCTCTGCCTCTGCAGAGCAAGGGGCAGCTTGGCCTTTTTTGGTGCCTTTTTTGCCTCTGTGCCATGCGTGGCTTTTGCCCACAGCGTAAGTTTGATTTAGAGCCTTCCTCTTTTTCTTTGTCCTCCCACCATGCTTCCTGAAAATTATTCAAGCACAAGCTCCACATTAGTTTAATAACAGCAAGAGGCCATGTCTTGAAAGGAAGGTAGTATTGCCATGCCATGTTTCGACATTTTTACCAGACACAAGAACTTTTTGTTTATCATTTCCAATAAATATTCACTTAAATAACTGGAATTTGTCCGTATACTTTATTTTGAATGTTCTTGCAGTATCTGAGCTCAAAGTCCAAAAGTCAATGATCTGTGTCCTTTAGCTGAAGATAGCTAAAGGACAAATGAGAAAAAATGGTTCATTGGTTATTGTGCATTGTTACTAAAAGATAATGTAAAATTGTATAAAACAATCCTGAAAAGCAAATATTTTTTAGCTGCATTTTGTTTTATTGGTTACAGGATCAATTTTTGCCCAGCTTCCCATTCAACATACTCTTTACCTCACAGTATTAAACTTGTTTTAGATTCCGTTTGTTATTAAGTAAATAAAATTATCCAATCTTATATATATTCTTTCTTTAATGCAAATTAAAAGCAATTAAGTTCTTAAATTAGTAGGAATTGCTAAAGAAATGTCACTTATTTTACTATCCTAATCTTAGTAGTTAGAAGTCTTGCAATGGAATTATGCTGATACATGCAATATTACCTTTAAAAATTGAATGAGAGAGAACTGATAAAAAGAAATGCTTCTATTTTGCCATACTTTAAAAGATTCTGGTAAACTGTTGTCTATTTTAACATCTTCATAACTAGATGCTACTTTGCTGTAAATGCTACTTTTGCTGTAAATACAAGGAATTAATTTGCAGTTTCTTTTTGCAGGTGCTGCTTTATGTGCATTTATTGCTCATCCAGAAGACTCGCCTACATTTTTAAAAGAAAAGCTCGGAGAAATAATGACAATATGACAGTATGATACATACTGAATTATTGACTGTGTATGTGTGCCATGTTGTTCATAGTATTGCACTTGGACTTTTAAAATATGCTAATGGTACAGTATCTACTATGTAGTCTGCAATTTAAGTGATAATATTGCTTTTTAAAAATATTGATGGCATATGATACTGCAAAAACAGTGAGACAATATCTCTAAAAACATAGAGTATATTTTATTTTTATATCTATGGGTTTGGGGATGTTGGGGTTTTTGTTTGTGGGGTTTTTGTCTACAGAATATTTAATGAATATAGCCTCCACTTAATGCTCCTCTTTGTTTAGTTGATATATGAAACCTTTACTTTTGTGGTAATCAAAACTGAGATAATGTTAAGTGTTCTAACTGCATTGCTGTCCACAGTACATTTACATATATGAACCAGGGATGTGGTCTTCAAGCACTGCATCAAGTGAGGTATTTTGCATTTTTCAGTTCTCTGTGTGTTCTTTCACCCTTTTTAAATGAAGACAGCACAGCATGAGATAAAAAAATAAGGATTTAATTTTATTTATACTGGAATCTTAGAAAATAATGTGATATTTCTGGCTTTAACATTCTCTGCAATTTTCTGGTTGAAGTTTTCAATATGAATAATAAATCTTTAATCTTTGGGTCGACTCACTCAACAATTGAGTCAGTAAATTGGCATGCAGTGTGATGGGATTTTTCTCTTGATTATCTCTGTATAACTGTACTCAATTTTGTCTTCTGTTAGTACATCTGTCCTGAGTTCACAGCAATTACATTTCAGCTGTTTCCTCTTTTGCTAACTATTCAGTTAGTATTCAGATCAGTCCAAAAGTGGAATGCTTGAGTTATACAGTACATGTATACAAATACAAACTTGTTGCAGTCAAACCTGTCATAGATATTCATAGGTATAAGAGCAATATATGAGATAAACCTCAGTATTTTCTGAGGCCCATTGCTTTTTATACTTTCAAAGGATCATATTTTGTTTTACAGTAATATTTTTAGCCCATAGTCTTACACAGTTTTGGTTTTGTAGAAATTCAGACAGGTTTATTAAAATACCAGTTACAATAATGTGGTAAATGTCTGACATAACAATGGGTGATGAAACAATTTTTGCAAAGAATAACCAAAATATTTAGTATGTAAGATATCTGAATACAGCTGATCAATAAAAAAGTGGAGATGAGGGATGAAAGCCTGAATTTCAGTTATTGAGCTTTTCTTCAAGCACACAAACTAGTTCTGGTTTTTATGCTAATTTAACTTTTTCTTCTCTGTGTAAAAAAGTAGTGTTATTTGATAGTGAAGTACTTCTAGCTATACACAGAAAATTATACTTGAATGTTCATTGCTTCAAATTAGATCCTTTAATTTGCAACTATCAACATGGAAAAGACAAGATGTAATTTTTTGGTGTGACTAAAAACATTTCTAAAACAGCACTACTTTTGTGTACTGACATAAATTATTTTTTAGATGATTAAGGAATTGTGTGCAAAAGAATGCAACTTTTATGGCAGAAACTTAATGAACCTTTATTTGGGTAATTATATGCATTTTACCCATACTTCAGGAATGTCATAGGAAAAATCTTTTACCAAAGCAGTATTTATGTTGTTCCTTTGTGTGAGGAACAAGTGTTCATTTTAACACAACAACATAAAGAGAGATTACAAACTTAGTTTTGGCATTATTTTTCTCTAATGTTATTCCATGTTAAAACTTGTCAGTTCTGACTTTACTCCTGTTCCAAACCTGACATTTCTGTACTTTAATCAGCTCTATTTGTGGAGAAATGTGGTGGTATACCCAGAAATAAAAGGGAAATTTCCATTCAGGTCTGAAAGTAAACAAATCTGTGTTCTCTTATGCCCTTTCTTTGGTTTTCTGTGTTTGGGATTAGGAAGATCATACTTTACGTAATCCAAGTTTTCCTGTAAAAAATGGGGATAACACCTAGATAAATTTTAAAATATGATAATCTCAATAAATAAACACATCCACTGATTTCTTTGTTATGTATATAAAATTTGATGATCTTCCATTTAGAATTACCTAAGGTGGGCTATTTTGTTTTGAAAAGCATACAGTGCTTATTATATAGGAGGTACAACTGCGCTAGGAACACTGGTGTAAATCCTTACTAAGAACCACAGAATGACAGAATCGGCAGGTAGGTGAAGGTTTTCAAGCTGTGCTGTGGTTAACCTTGGTGCAGATTTGTCCAGGGTGTTTTTAGTCACTTTAAATATTACAGATGTTGGAGGCACACCAATCTCAGCAGGCAGTATATTCCAGTACATCATAATCCTTTCTACTACAAAGATTTTCCTAATACAGTAGCCCTTCTTGCAAAAAAACAAAACAAAACAAAACAAACAAAAAAAAAACCACCAACAAACAAAAAAGAAAAAACCAAAAACCAAAAACCAAAAAACCTGAAACCTACCACCTTCTTTTCTAAAATCTTATTATCTTATACAATAGAGACGTGGAAAATTATTCATTTTTCCTTCAGTGTAGCTTTTCTAAGATTGTCTCAACTAAGACTTTTGTTAATTATCACAGACATTGGACTGGAACAGAATATGTTCCATTCATAATTTCTCCCAAGTATTTGATTTTTTTTTAATATGAAATGAGAGAGATTTTGGCAAATGAATGTAGCCATGGAAATTCATTCATCGAGTCTGATACAGAGAAATAGTGTATTTTAATATATCAGCAATATATGACTCATTTGAAATACATTTTTGTTCTGAATCTAATTATTTCTTATTGCTTAGCCTGGAAGGAAAATGGGACTTCTACCAAAGGTTAAAATTGTAAGATATAAATTGAATTTGCATTCTGTTATATTGGGGTTTTTTGTATTGCCAAGGAAACATGAATAGCACTTAAGTAAATGCATGTATCTAGCACTTTTAAATTATTTTTTATAAACACTCAAATGTCCTCCCATAAATATAGATCTGTACTTTAGTGAAGTACAGATGACAGTAGCAGGACTTTATGGTGGTGGAACCAAGCAAATTTTCATTGCTCGATACTTCAGAAAATTAAAAACAAGTAGAAATTTTATTGAAATGAGTAGATGAATTGCTACTGAAAAATATCATCAATGTGTATTTTATTTAAATTATAAATAATAAACATCAGTTCTATTCAAAAGTTTATATTGTTGAGCTTGACTGCTTTGAATTTTACAGCAAATTGCAGAGTTTTGTGGATTTTACTTCAAGTCAGAAACTGTATTAAATTACTCATTTTATTTTACTTTTCAGAGGATGGATAAAACATAATTTGCTGAAAAGGAATGAGAAAAAAGCCAGTGGAAGATGGCTCTAGGACAAGTCCATTATAATGTCCAAATATTAAAAATTGTTATACAGAAGTGGAACGTGTGGGTGCAGACTGACAAGGAAATAAAGATATGTAAGTCTAGGTAGCTGGTCTGCATAAGACAAAAAATACATGATATATAATCGAAAATGATGCTGCATGAATTAAATGTTCTTGGTCCAACAATTTATCTAGCTGTCTTTTTGCAGGATGCCATCCACTGGTTGGGCTGTGACACTTGATACCATGAGTGCCTGGAGCATCAGGTCCCTGTGTTCTTTGCTAGGACAGATGGTGCTGGTACTCTTCTCTCAAGACTGAGCAGTGATGCTGGTTGGGAGGTGTTAGGGAAATGGAGTGTGTGTCAGAACTATGGGGTGGATAGAGTTGGGATGCTTTTCTGGGAGGTGAAGAGTGCAGTGATAGGGTTAAAACAGGAGGGATCACAGACTTGGAGTCAGCTTTGATTAGCTTTGAAATGCATGATGCGAGGTGAGGGTGGAGTGAAAATAACTAAGAAAGTCAGAAGACAAGCTGGTATCTTAAAATACTTCAAATTTTAGTCTGACTAGATTGGGCTGGCTAAAGATGTCCTGTTTCTGGAACATATGGCATTTTCAGAGAATAATAGTCTCAAATTCTGTCCATTCTTAATAGCGGTTGCACTGTTTGACTTTCATAATTAGGTTAGAATGCATATAACTGAGTCATTTTTTTTTATTGTGTATATTTATTTGTGTACCCTTTTGTAGACATTTTGGGTCAACTAAGTAGCTTAAAAACACATTTCTGGTATAATTCAGCATACCCTGGAATGTGTGCTGGGAGCTAGGGCTGTGGAACTTTGGGCCAACCTACAAAATAATGCCTTAATTTATGTGTAAAGTGCAGAGGGAACAAAAACTATTACAGAAAAGCAGGATGCCTACTGAAATGCTTTTGTATTTTAAAGATTGCAGCTCCCTTGATTCAGAGAGAATTGGAAATCTGTGTGGTTGTCACCTGGTTTCTTTTTCTTAAGCTATCACTATTTTATGGGAAATATAGAAAGAGCTCTTCTGTTTAGAAGACAGAGCAGAGATTTGCTGTAGCTGAGTGCCTGACCATTTGCTGCAGAAAGGCAGAGCTCTTTCTCTTTTTCTTTCTCCCTCTGTGAATCCTCACGTTCTCTTTCTGGTGGATCTAGAATGTAGATACAGTCTCCTTCAACAGGAGATCCTTATTGGATGTTGTCTCCTCCAGGCCAAATATGTGTTTGCTCTGAGCATTCACAGACTGTGGAAAATAAAGAGTGCCTGGACTTTTCAAAGTTCTGGAACTTATGATTAGTGTGCTTTATTGTCTCTGGCACTGTAGATGATGTCTGGTGATGGATCATTTCAAAATTACAAGGTATTTAATAAATATAATTTTTAGCAAACTATCATTTATTGCAGATTTCTGTTCTGCTCCTGTGCCAAAAATAAAAATTATATGAGTTTTTACTTATGGCTGGACAAGATCTGCCCTCAGGGCCAGCTGGAAACCATTTACTTTGTAAATTACAGCTTCCTAAAAAAGGTCAGTTGGTACCGCAGTACCCTGATGTTGAATTATTGACAGAAAATTATTGCTGTGTTTTAAATGTGGCTGCTGTGGTCTTGATACTGAGTTTTAAATTAGGTGGAGTTTTGAAGTTAAGGAAATGATCCATATGTCCAAATTAAACAGATTTTTGGTTAGAGAAGCCTATGATGGATCCAACTATATTTATCATAGATGCAGGTCTTTGAAGAGATGTACAAGAAGAATTTGCTATTGAAAAAGGCCTACACATTTCTATACCTTAAAAAATCTTTATAAACCCCAACTGCAATCTGAACCAGCTAAATATCTTTAAATAAGCATGGCTTTAGTGAGTTCCAAAAATTCTGTGGTAAGAACATAAAGTGAGAAAACCTGCGAGAAGTTTACATGAAGTGAACAGAGACAGCTTGTTGAACAGCAGCGTACTTTGAGGAGAAGGCAAATTACCTAAAGTATTACCTAAGCAATTAAATGCTAGTGGGAAAAGACACATTATCAGTAATTTTTCCATTTCTAGCTGATGAAATTATAGTCTATGGAAAGTTGTGTAGCTAATATGGAAATAACCTTCTATAAACAACGGTGGCACCTTTGCTGTGTTTCCACGCTGGTATCTTACTATTAACTTACATACCTTAAATTCAAAGTTCTTTGGAAATGTGTAAGAAAAAATTCTCTTCAGTGACAGGATATGGGATAAAACTAGAAAGTGTTTTTGTATTTTTGCTATCAGCAATTGCCATATCAAATTTAAACTGTTGCCGTTAGTATATTATTGGGCAGTTATAAAAGTAATTACATTAGAAGCAGAAGGTTTTTCTTATATAAAAGTTGTTTTAGAAGAAGTGATGAGGGATGTTATTAACTGTGTTTCTTTCTGGTTTCTTCTTCATACTTTGAATTGCAGATTTTAAGTGTTGTATATCAGATATTTCAGCAGGTGGTGGTGTAATTCAGTACTGCAAATGGTTACGGATATGTGACATTTTAGCATATAAACATGTGGAAAATATTATGTAGAAGTGATGTCCATGTGTGTTATGTTTGAATCATTGAGGTTGCTGTTCTTTTTACTGGCCTAACTTTAAAGCATCAGTAAATACTACCTTTCTAGGAGCCCCCTGAGCCTTCTCCAAATGAGCAGTCACAGGTCTCAGCCTTACTAATAGGGAATATGCTCCAATTCCTTAGCCATCTTTTTGCCCATTGTTGGACTCCCTCCAATGTGTCCATGTCTCTCATGTACTGGGAAGCCCAGAACTGGACACAGTACTCCAGGTGTGGCCTCACTAGTGCTGAAGGGAAAGATCACTTCTCTGGATCTCTTGGCAACACTCCTAATGCAGCCCAGGATATTACCCATCTTCTTTGTGGTAAGGACACATCACAGGCTCAGGTTCAGCCTGGTGTTTAGCAGGGCCTCCAGGTCCTTTTCTGACAGACTGTTTTCAAGCTGGGCTGCCCCCAACGTGTTCTGGTGCCTTGAGCTGTCCCTCCCCAGATGCCAGATTTTGCACTTCTTGAACTACATGGGGTTCCTGTCAGCCCCTTTCTCCAGCCTACTAAGATCCCTCTGGATGGCAGCATGACCCTCTGGTCTATCAGACACTGCTCCCACTTCATCTGTACACTTGCTGAGAGTACACTCTGTCTCATTGTCCAGGTCATTAATGAAGATATTAAACAGGACTTGCCCCAGTACTGACCCCTGGACTATACTGTTAGTTACTGGCCTCCAACAAGAGGCTCTCTGACAAAAACAAAAACCCAAACCAAAAAATAACAACAACAAACAAGCTAAAAAGACCCCAAAACCTAACTGTGGTCCTAGATATTAATGTGGTGTTCCAAGTAATCTGTTGCGATTATATTATAAATAATCTGCTTCTATTGCCAAATCAAAGTCCTAGATATAAAAAAAGTATCTTAGTTCTTCCTGATTCTATGCCTGTAAGTACATGTGACTGAGGATGTGGAGGTTAATTCCCTTTGTGACAGCATTTTCAATAGTTCCAGGTCAGTAATATTTTTCTCAATATGGTTGTATGCTCCACTAAGCAGAGAATTGGGCAGGAAAACTAAAAGCCTTTATGATCAGTGTGAGAGGTTTAGTCCTAGTGTGAAAGTGCACTTGATTTGTTAGGAATCACCTGCATTCCAACTGTTGCTCATCTATTTTATCGTAAGGAGTGAAAATATCTTGGAAGTGTTTTCATGAGCAAAAACTCCTCTGCTACAACTAGGCAAGATCCCAAAGAACGTTTTTGATTCCTGGCACAGTATTTCTGAAGCAAGAGAATGTTGCTGCTTGACTCTTTTCTAGCCTACACTTTAATTGAATTCAAATACATTAAAATAAAAGGAATTTTTTTTAATTTTCAAATTTAAAAAGAGGTTTTTTTATGTTTTGAGGCTATAATGCATGTATTATTTAATCAGATAATGTATGATTGAAATCGATGCAGCCTATAGCAATTTGAGTGATTTATTTTGTTTTAGAAAATGACTGTGTAATTATGGGTGAGAACAATTTCGTCTCTAGACTGGTAATGAAAAAGATAACTGGCTAAGAATAAAAAGTATTTTGGTCATGGTTTTGGCTTTTATATCACAGGATAAAATAACATTCTGAATGATGCCAGCATGCAAATTGTTTAGTGACAGAATTTAATCCAGTCATAATGAATTTTGGGAACTAATAAAGAAGCAAGCCAAAATAAACCATTCACCACCACATCACCTCCTTTATGGGTGTTGTTCTTAAAAATGTTAAATCTATGATATTTTTTTCCTCATGTATTTGGGTACAAAACTAAAATAATTATGTTTCCTGTGTTAAGCAAAGAACAGTTGTGATAGAATTACATCTTGTATACAGCCTTTTCTGTCACATTAACTGATTCATATCTGGTGTTGATTATATCAGTTGGATTATCAGTATGTTGATTGCTGTCCATTTTCATTTCTCTTACATATCAAAGACACTAAATTCAATTATTGTCTCTACAAACCTTGCATTTTCCATTTTTGTTGATAATTAATGTTTTCTGTAGGCTCAAAATCAGACATTAGGTCTATTTACATCTACTGAGTGCTATTTTGAACTAGTTGTGATGAATCATATATGAGAGTCTACAGGGGCTTTTAGAAAACACAGATTTGTAAACCTGTTTCTTCTAGTTTTGAAGATACACAATATTTCTTTTTAAGCATGAAACATTAAAATCAGTATGCTATTGATATTTAGATTAACTACATATGTTTTTATGTTGAAAGTCACTGGCTATATTTATCATATAGCCTACTTGTGCCATTCTTTTGAAGCTCTTGTGGATGGTTTAATGTTGCTGCAAAACTATCTTTTTTTAAATACTGAAAACCATATTGAGATTCTTTTCCTTTGACATTTTTTCAGCTAATAAACTGAGTTGAACTGTCTGTTCAATTATAGGCTACAGATGTGATGAACCTTTCCATTCGAACTTATCCAAGCTACAGTTCTGACCTCATCTTTCCAAATAAATCCAGGATTACACAGATTTTGGCAACATGATTTTATTGTTAATGTTAAAAAAGCAATTACATTAACTGTGGGTTAGGTCTGTTCATCTAACTAAACATGTTTGTGGGGTTTTCTTGATAAATTAATTATCTGCAATTTTAAAATAATGTTTTTGTGTACTCTAACTTTGGCCTGTGGTACATTCATGAAATAGTAGTCTTTGTCTAATATCTGCATGTGAATGTTAATATGATCCCAGCTCAGACTGTCTGGCAAATCAGTGTGTTACTGTGCCAGAGAATATGAGATGCATGGGTTATGGCTCAGCTGTTTGTGGTATTCCTCCACCTACTCAGTGATCTTGGAGAATCATTTGTCTTCCATGTGTGACTGGGAACTGCCTTTAAATGCTGCCATTAGTATGCATAGTGCAGGAGATAAAATTTCCTCAGAAGCTTTTGAAGTGTTTTATTTCCAGTATTGACAGACATATCCATTTTTCCTGTATTCTGTCATGGAAAACATGGCACAAAATAATATTTTCTCTGTTTCATGTGGCTGTGTAGAGAGAGGGGCACTGCCTCTGTAGAGCGCTGTAGTTCATCCCTTTAGGCAGCACTCCTAGGACATGCACTGTAGGTCAGGAAGACAAGGCAATTGTCTTCATGCAATTATTTCCTGGCTATGGACAGAGAAAGAAGAGAAATCAAGAGAGAAGTTACTGAAAGAGACTTAAAGTGCTTATAAAAGAAGAGGAAGGCCCATGATTTTCTCTTAGATGTGGAAGCTCTTCTGGGACCTTTATGATTAAATAGTACAGAAGCATAGAAATGTCAACATTAAGTTCTATTTTGTGGCTGTGGTGTTTGATGGAGGTTGTACTTTACAGTACATTTTTGAGAAGCTCAGAGAAATAGCAATTAGCCCTGTAATGCTGAAGTTTTTATTAATTGTTAGTAATTTCTGCCATATGTATGTTTTTCAGATATATTATTGGTTTTTTGTCTTGTGCTGTCTTCTTCTACACTACCTTCATAACTCCTGTGTGCTTTTTCTGTTCATACAGTCTTTTCTCAAACAATTTGCTACTAGTCACTGTCAGGAGATCATCTAACCTATATTATCCTTTCCCTCACCTCCTATTTCTATTGTTGTGTTCTTACATTATTTGTAGTTGCAATTACTGCAATTATTGTTGTCTGTTCTGCTACATCCTCAGTGAGGGTGTGTGTCTGCAAATGCATACACTAAATCCTGATGTATTTCAAGCTAGTTTTTCAAGTTTCCCCCAGGAACACACAACCTTTTTTTTATTATTATTATAGGAAACTAAACCACCACTTGAATATTTCTTTGTCTATTTTGAAACAATTCTCTAGTATCATTGAAAAAAATAAAATGTGCAATAACTTTAAGCAGTAAGGAATAAAATTATAGTGCATTGTATTTAAAAGAATAGAATTTACAGGTTCTCCTTGAAAGCTCCAAAGGCCATCTAAGGAAAACTGTATCGAAGACAATTCCGGCATTCAAAACTTCAGACCATTTTTCATTGCTAGAAGTCTTTTTATTTGTTGATTCCAGATGTCTAATCAGTCCTGCCCTTAAGTACTGAATTTAATTTGATTTTATTGCACAAGTGTTTCTTTCATGGAGCTTCTGTGCTGACACTGGTTTCACAAGGTCACATGGAAACCTTTATTTGGAGGATAGTTGTTGAACCGTGTTCCTTGTTAATGTGTCCCTCCCTCACTTACATATTTCACTTAATAGCTGTGGGCAAACTTCTTGTGCTGTCAGATATGGGCAGGATGTTCAGCTCATTATCCTTCTTGAACCTTCAGCAGGTACAGCACTTTCTGGTGCCACTGTTTGAAACTCTGAATAATCACTCCCCTCCCTTAACTCTGCCTTCTACTGAACAATCATCCTATTTATCACTGTGTATCACAGGTTTTAGCCTTAGTCCTAAGAGGTACATTCATGACCTGTTTGGGAATCCCCAGGGCCTTTGAACAAGAGCAATGAGGCAACTGCTTGTGGCCTTCGGTCTTATCCCACTGCTTTTTCAACTGTCACTGCTTTTTTTGCTGTCCAGAGAGATCAGAGACCTCTCACACAGATTTTGTCTTATATTCTTCTCCAGGATTGTCTTTTCTACCCAGACTTTGCCTGCCTTAAGCTAGTATTTTATACCAGCACTGACTCTTTGCAGAAATTGACATAACATGGTCTATAAATGCATTTTTTCCTACTCAGATTTTCACCATTGGCTGTGCTGCCAATAACAGATGTTCTGCTGTGGTTTTGTTGCCTGTCCTTTTCAATCATACCCAGTGGTTCTGGATTGAAATAATTCTCCAGAATTTGAGAGGAGGAGGACAACATCACTTAATACTTGATACTGTTTGTGGCAGACTTTTTTTAATACTTTTGGCACTTTTAATTTTCCAGAATATGCCCTATTTAGTGAATGTTACTGGAAAATGGGATTTTCCTTTCCGTTCCATCTTATCAGGAACAACCTTTAATAGCTAAGATAATGCTTAAGATTTTTCCAGGAACAGGGATGAGTCAGATACTGTTATATTTTTGCTGTAAAGTTTTTGAAAGATCTTGTGGATGAAATGGCTAAATTAATCTGTCAGAAAAGCACCATTAAATATCTGAATAATGGAGAACATAAAGGCATTAAAATAATAATGGGAAGTGTTTGCTTTGAGGTTCTTTGACATTCCTACCACTCTTAACATCTGATTTTTCCCTTTATGTTGTTCTTTTATTTCATGTTAGCACTAAAGCACTGAGTGCTTTGTCTTGTAAAACAAAATGCACGACCTTTGGGACTTGGTTAAAACACCAGAGGAATGCAAAAACACCATAATTGTCTCCAGATCTTTAAAGGAGCAAACCTTCTCCCCAGAGTCTCCCAGAACTTCTTCCATGATAGTCAAGTGAAATTTAAATTTTTGTCCCTGAATTTCTACTCTGCACTTAAACATTTCTTAGTGATCTAAGTATATTATGTAGCAAGGAATTTTTTCTTTAGAGTAGATATCATCTATTTAGCTGAGGCATTTGTACCGCCCTGTAGTACTTGAATGATCACAGGTTTTAATCAATGCATATTCACATACATAGTTGTTTGACAAGAAAGTGCTGTAATGTGCATTTCACAAACGAGCTGAGAGAAAACTGAACTTAGAGAATGTCCCACAGTTCTGAGCTCTCAAAAGCATACTTACCTTCAGTTTGGGTGGGCACCAATGTGCTGGATGCAGACCACAGCATCCTTCATGTGATCCTTGTCACCTAGAAGTGATGGCATGTAATCTGTGATACAAACTAATACAACAACCTAAAATTCTTTCCAGAAAGATTTCAGCTCTGCCTGCCTCAAAAACCAAACAAGGCACTTATGAGAATGTGGAGGTGGATCTTGGGAACCAACCATGTCTTGGCTGCTTATCATTTTAAGGCAGCTCAGGTATGCAAGAGGCAGAGGCTGAGTTATTCCTTCAATACTGAGGAGGAACACTGGTAAATCAGCAAGTGGAACCCACCGTCTGTGAATCCTGATTAGTATAACAACTGCCATTCCTCTTTTTCTAGAACTGTATTTAAGGTTAGTCTTAAGTTTGATTTTTTTTTTGTCTACAATAAAACAACAGGAAGTTGATATAAAACTTGGAAATATATTCTGGGAATATTTCAGGAAACTGATAGATACAAAGAACTGTCAATACATTCAAGAAAAATGTGTCTTGGTCACAATCCTGCAGCTATTTCTGTGTGTACACATAAACTGTGTTCATATGTAAGACAGCTTCTCCCCAGCATATTATGTACATTTATGTCTCTCTGTATAGTTTCAAATATTTGCCAAAATATTTCACAAGAGTGTCCAGAACAAACTTTCAAAAACAATTACTAGATGAAGGATGCCGTTGAACTAATGTCATTCTGTAGTTATTACCTGCAGTAAAGAGACATCTTTGTAGGCAGATAGTCCTACAAACCAACAGAATACTTAGAACAAATGTAAACAGCATGTTTTTCTTTTTCAAAGCATCAAATATTTAAATCTACCAAGGGAAAGGGTTCCCTTATTAGCCTATCACGGTGACAATTACACCATGCTTCTTTACTGTCTGAACTGTTTGCTCTTTGTGTCGTTCCCATTCCTCGTCGTCTTTGTCCAGATCAAAAGTTTCTGGATAAATGGGGAGCTTGTCTTTTGGGCATTCCTCATAATAACTTCGAACATATTTTCCAACAGACCATCCTTTGTATTCCTCAGGCATTTTGCATTCTAGACCATTGTAGTGAACATTGTAGTGATGCTTCAGCCAGTAGAAAAGATAATGTATGTTGTAATCACACCTCCAAGGATTCTCCCTCAGCCACAGTATTTTCAGAAAGTAAAGGTCTTCCAGTACTCCATATTCAAAATTCTGCAAGCTGTTGTTTGATAGATCCAGCTCCTCTAAGTTATTGAGGCCTGAAAAAGCAGCTAATCAATAAAAAAATAGTTATTGGTACCTTTTGAAGTTAACTTCGGGAAAAAAAATCATATCTGTGACATGAAAAATATAGATATCTAGAACAGGAAAAACATTTTTATAATTTTACAGTCGCTGGTTGGGGCTTTCTTTTGGCTAAAGGCTGTAAAAGGATTTCTCAAACATTGAACTTTAAAATGTGGCACATATCTTCAGAAGTGAGAAATATTAAGGGAGTTCACTGCTAGTAAAGCTATAAAACATGAGTCTACTTGAGTGTAGAATAGAGACAGTGGAGGTGGATGAGTGCCTGATTTGCTCATTGAATCCTACTGTAATTGTCATGATACAAAAGTAGGAATATGGAAACTTATTAGTAGACACTGTGCAGGGTCAGAGATTTTTGTATATATAAAAGTATTTGTGTGCATGTATAGAACCTTTAAATTAATTTTTTAAGATTTGGAATGGAATAAACATGAAGCTTCATAATAATGCCTGTGAGTTACATTTCAGAGAGCAGTTCATACATTTTTGCAATACTGTTTCATTTAATAGCAGAATTCTTAATTTAAATAAATCAATTGTGAAATGTTAAACCTCATAACTACCATTTTACCTATAATTCCACTGTTTGATTGCCAGCATAGTACTAAATAAGGCCGTTTTTGCTTGATACATTTTCTCTCTCTTTCTCTCACCCAGTTTATGGCTGCTTTCATAATTAAATCCAAATGCACATAGGTTATAAGCAAATTGCCAATAAGGGCAATTGAGTTCTAATAAAATATAACTTAAAAAGCAATTTTATATAGTGATTTTTAACCAAAAATAGTTTAAATCCTGTAGGTTTGTCTGTTGTTTTATTGTACAATATAATTGAAAAGTAGCCTCCTCATATGGCATGTTTTCTTCGAGATGGCAGAGATATTTTAAAAATCATTCAACTACTTAGTATTTTGAAAAACTGTTAGCCTTCAGGTTCCAGAATTACCTTTTGCACTTAGTAAGTTTAGTGTTAAGAAAGGGCAACTGAAATGTATCTTTGCGTATTGGTTTTCATGATGAATATATTTCAGTGCAAACCTTTACTCTATGAACTGAAAGGTAAAATTTACAAAAGGTAAAATTTTCATCAACTTCGAGATTTTTAAATCCTTCCCTCCCCTCCCCCCCACCCGGTTTATATCTCATAGAAACAGTATTTAATAAAAGAGAAATAATTTTTAATGAGTATTTAAAATTATTCTTACCAGGATCAATGTATGCTATTCCATTACTGTTTAGATTTAATATCTTCAGTTCACTGATATCTTCGAACTCCTTGGCTCGTAGCTGTCTAATTTTGTTGTAGGACAGATCAAGTTTAGCTATATCTGGAGGTATATTACCTGGAACTTTCTTTAAATCTTAAAAAATTAAAAAGACATAATTTGTATCAGCTTTAGATTATTCTTACTGCTTAGGTATCATAGTTGCATGTCAGACAGAGTATTGTCAGTCTAACATTGTTTCTTGTTTTTTCTCCTCTACTAGTGTCACCATATTTTTTCAACTTCTGAATTTCATTCTTTCTTTACTTGTACCTTTACATTTCATGTGAAAATTGTTCTCTTCATTAGTGCTTATAGTAAAACCTCTGTGGTTTATATTTTTATTTTAGTAGAACTAGACCATTCACATAGGAATAAGGTAAGTTGTGAAGATACTATATTAATGTTAAAAATGTGTGTGAAGGGCTTGATTGCTTAAGGAAAAGAAACCAGAATACCTATATAAAAACACACCCAGGCAGCAGAGTGGCATTCTGTCTGCTTGTCTCTCCTACTTCTATCATTAGCATTTCCAAAGTAGCAGAGGACCTCTCAGTCATTGACGTCCGTATCCTTGCAGCGTTCCTTGCAAAACAGCTCCAGAAAGAGCAGCTCCTACTCCAGTAGAAAGGGCCCATGCTTGAGAAATGTAGACAGTGGTTTGAACCATCTCAGGGTAATATTAACAAACCTAATCTCCAGGATTATTGTATTTGCTCAATGAGTGTTCTAATCCTGCACTGCCATAACAAGAAAACGCCGTGTCTCTTATTTGACCATCTTTGAATGAAAGCAAGTAGTTTCTGGATCTGTGCTGAAATCTGTGTGGTCACTGTACTTCTGAAGTTCTGAAGATATCTAATGAATCAGGTATTTTTGAGACTAAAGCAACATACCAGAGTCTTCCTGCCTTGTATCTGATTATGAGCAGAGCTTTGGTTTTATAAATACATAAATATTATAACTACTCCAGTCTGCTGTGGTTGGGTTACTTCCTGCTTCTACAGATGTCAAAGTTTCAGGGCCTGTTTATCACCAAATGAATGCAAATAATGCTTGGATTTAGAGATTTGGAGAGTTTGGCAGTACTAGAAAGCAGATTTTTTTTCCAACTGTCCATGAAAATACAAGTTCTTTGCAGAAATGCAAACAAACTGCTTTTTCTGTTGTCTTTTTTTTTTTTTTTTTTTTGTGTTTGTGTGTGTGTGTGTAAAACAGAATCAAGGGCATGGAGTATTTAATTCTGGAGTCTGGCATATTACTAGTCTGATGAGATATAAGTAAATTATTAAAAAAAAAAAAGAACATACACATGGATAAATGTATTTTTAAGATGTTTCTTTCATGAGCCTTCTGACATTAACTGAAAGCTCCTGACCTGTTGTCATACCTCTTTAGACATACTTAGTAGTAGCAGAGCGATGCTTATCATTCCATTCCCTCCACTGTAAAGGAATAATGGATTGCAGATTTTCATGTCATCTTACTGATTTGGCAACTGATGCACTTTTTTTTCTATTCTGAATTCTCATCCACACAGATTTAGAGAAACATTTGTGTTTTCCCTGGATTTTGTTGCATTACACACCTATTTGTGATGAAAATTCCACTGAAATTGTGCATCTACTGTACAATATTCATATACAAAGACAGTAAGTACAATGCTCTCATCAAAGATTACCATATGTTCAGAAATACCAAATATCCATGGGATATCTGCATCCAGCTGTCAAGCACATGCACAGTAGATCTAGTACTTCCAAAAAAGTATTGAAACATACTCAATGTGTCCATGCTAGGCATGCAGGAAGTTCTGGATTGATATACTTAGTTCTTGACCTGGAGGAGGGATTCTCTGTACCTTCTAGTACCCTCGTGTAGAGGTTGAAATAATTTTATTCCACCATTATTAATAGTAAAGACAATAAACCATGCTTTCAAATACCATAAACTCCTTTGAAACTCCCATGAAGATCAGATCACATTGGATGTTTCTATGAACTTAGGGAAAAAAGTGACATTCTTTTCCCAAGATGTTTTTGGATATATTTGTGTATTCAGCTCATCTCTTTGATACCACTAAGTGGGGAGAGCTGTAAAGTCAGTCTTTGTTTATATTAGGATTATAATTTATGCTTGGGTTTTGTTTGATAACAGTTTACCGAAGAATAATAATAGTGATATAATTAAGATCCTATGAAGGATAATTAAGATCGTAATCTATAATGCAATAATTAAGATCCTATCTACAAGGAAAGGTAAGATAGGTGAATATTAAAAAAAAATAAGCAGCATAAATTATTTATAAAAAGATTTAGTAGCTGAATGGTAAAAGAAAGAGAAAATTGAGCCAGAGGGACAAGAAAGGAATTTACAGGGTGAAAAAACGTAGAGAACACAGTCCATCTTTATGACATACATAGTAGATAAACCAGATACTGAAATCATTAGTCCTTGATATTTAGATATTATCTCCTTATACTGAATTCTGAGCTTTTCTCTGGCATAAAGGAGCAAGAGTAAGAGCACACTGAGGTTTTTACATAAAATCAAGTTACTTTTAAAGCAAATAGAAGTTCAGCTGAACAAAACATGCAGGCTCTGCTAAAATTGGGAAAAAGGTCTCGCAATGTCAACTGCTTCAAGAAGTGCTTCTTATTTCAGAATTGTTATGTTAAAGAATGATTCTCCTCTGAATTATTTTTTTGTTTGCTTTTTTTTTCATGGGATAAAATATGGGAAATATAAAGGACAAATAAATGTGCATTTTCATGTTGATATACATCCCATCTGGTTTACCCTTAAGGCTTAACTGTGGCTCTTAGGGGCCTGAGAAAGATTTAGAGTTGGAATAGATCCAAGTGTCTGAAAAACATTTCTTAAAGTCCCTTCAACTTTGAATTGTTTGCTGGGTGCTGGGAGGAAGAACACAGAGGAAGTATTTCCTCATGAGCAAAAACATACAATTTCTTCGCTTAGTAGAAGAAATCTTGTGCAGCAAATGTGAGGATGCATGGCCTTTGCTTTGCAATCAGATTCCTCTGGGCCTTGAAAACACAGCTGGCTGCTCCAGTCCTGCTTCACAGCTCACTTCTGTCAAAGTTATTGCTATCTTTGTGTTTGTACAATGGAAGGAAGAAAAGATAGTCTGTGCTTTTCTGTATCAATTCAACAGTTTCAGCACAGCTGTAATTTGACTGATTAGTATGTTTACAGTTGTACAGTCAGACTAGTGACTTAAGTAATATGCTTAGTTTTATTCCTGTTGATTTCTGTTAGATACTTGCATTACAGTCTGAAGGAATATCTGTTGAATTTGGGCTGCAGAGTAGAGGTAAAATGCAGGAAGAATTCCTACTTATTGCTGGTAGTTACAAGAGAAAAATAATTAACAATTTCAGTTTAAGTAAAGCAAGTACTAGTACTAAGTTCATTTGCAGTAAATAATATGTGAGTAAATGTAGAAAGGATTAAATAAATAGAATATTAAAATCATTAATTCAATTACAAGGACAGATACAAACCTTTTCTTTTGCAGTTCAGAGTTGTCACGGGAAACACATACATGTGGCACAAAGAGGAATCAAATTCTGGTTTGACAGGTTCAGGCTTCTCTCGTTTTATGTTTTTGGGATCCTGCCTGTCCTCTTCACTACATAGCTGATCAACTTTTATCTGCTTTAGCTTTTGATTTTTCAGTTCTATTGGGTGCACGCATTTGGCATAATTTCCCAAATTCCTGTTTGTTGGAACCTGTAGCATTGTAACAAGAGTTTCTAGTTCACAGCTGCAGTGCCAGGGATTGTCATAGAGACGTAGGTAGTTTAGATTGGGCATGTAAATAAAAATCTCCTCAGATAAAATCTTAATCTGGTTATGCTGAAGTAAGAGTGTGGTAAGTTTATCCAAACCATAAAAAGCCTCGCTCTCAATTTTTGATATGTCATTCTGTTGTAAATCCAGACTTTTCAGTACTTTATATTTGGAAAACATATTATTCTTTAATTTACGAATCCTGTTTCTTGCTAACAGCATGTGTTTTATATCCTCTGGCCAATCAGGTGCCACAAAAACCAACTTTCTTTCCTGACAATCTAAGTATTTCTCATGAAGATAAGAGTAAATATCACATGTTAGGCCTCGGGCATTGCGCTTAACAGTGCTAGATACTCTCCTTAAGATGTTTTCCCTTTCATTGTTTCTCAAACTCCTATTCCTTATCCTCCTACAGTCAGATGCATTACAAAGAAGAAGTAGTAATATAATAGTTACTACGTGCATCCTGACATTCGGCTGACCCTAGTTCTTTTCTGTGACAGCTGGAACAGTTGAAATTTTTGGGTAGTCCAAATCAGTGTTGTACAGATCTGAGGAGGCACAGCTGGGTTATGTGGGATCCCTGTGTTGGAATGGAAGAAAAGTAAAACATTAGAACAGATGAAAGAGGCATTTCCATGAAGGATTGTATATAATATGCAGTCAAGTACTCAATCATCACACTACTTGGAACTTCACAAATATTTTGAAGTTCTAATATCCTATCTCTCTTTATTATCCTATCTCTCTTTGTTTGTTAACTTTTATTGACTCTGGTCTACTGTTTTTCATTATGGTTAAACATGGGAAACTATGTAGACCAATTTCTCACTGATCTTTGTTAGGAGATTCTCACGTGTTCAGGGAAACAGCATCAAGCAGGACCTTTGTGTATTTAAGTTAATCTTGGAAGATGAGCTCAAACGAGGGGTTTGAAGCCAGTCTTTCCCAACTTCCAGAGTGCTGAACAACTGGAACACATACAGAGCCAGACCAGGAAAAGCCATCCAGTGCCCATCAGACTCCCAGTTTTAGTTACAGCTCAAAGGTGAGCTTGTTTTCAAGTTATTTTCTCAGAATTGTTTACCCCAGTTTTTGGAGTTTTGTGCTTTCATTTCAGTAATCTGCTGTGACCGTGGTTCAGGATATTGGCCCAGATAGCTTGAACCTGTGTGAGGAATTCTTACATTTATGTCATAGACTGAGAATTTGAATTGTTCACCTGTAATATGATAGTTTTTTGGCTTGGTTGTTTGTCTTTTTTGGGGTTTTTTGGGTTGTTTCTGTTTGGTTTTTTGGGGGTTTTTTTGTTTGTTTTGCTTTGTTTGGTTTTGGGTTTTTTAGGTGAATTAAAAAATTTGCAAGACTTACATATCTGTGAATGCCAGGGGTTAAATAGAAGGACTACAAACACTTTCTACAAATTCTAATTTATACCAAGAGGAAAGATTTTTTTCAAGTGCTATGACTATTTGGGTTACAAATTTTCCTGATGAAAAGAAGAGACTTGTGTTCTTAAGTACTTTGTAAATGGAGTTTAGTAGGATTCAGAGATAATCAGGCAAGTTCTCATTGGTTCCTACAGTACCAGGGCAAAATGATATATTCAATCTCAAATAATTTTGATAAATTGGCTTCAAAAGTTCACCAGTCTGGAAGGAGGGTTTTGTTGTTATTATAACCTTGGAATTATCAACAACAATACATTTTATTCTTGTATTGTTTACAACTTCCTTTATTCTTTCAGTAGCCAGTTGGGCTCTAAAAATGTCTCTTAAATTTCTTGATATTTTTAAGAGCTTTAATTTGAAAGGTGTCTAAGAATGCAATCACCATTGTGTATTTGTCCATTTTTTTCTCAGTTTAGCATTTTTAATTTTATCTTGCTTCCATTAATTTTCTTTATTTTTTTTTATTGCTCTTTCTTAACGGAAAAAGAATGTTTGACTTTGCTTTAATTAATCACTTCCTAGAAAAGGTAGTGTTATATGCAAATTTTTCTTATAACGAATCAGTCTAAGAATAACATTAATATTTTGTTCAGGAATTCTGTTTCTTAATATATTCATCCATTTATAGGCCATTTCTAGTGTTAGATATATAAAAAAATAATTTTGTATTATTTGTAGTCACTTTTCAGTGAAGTGGACATCCATTGTTTTAGCCCAGAAACACCAATATTTGCACACAAGCTTTTGAAAATTACCATAGGTAAAATACGGCTTAAGAACTTCAAACAAAAATGGTTTAGGATAGCCAAGTTAGTGATGCAAAGGCTGCTTTTCTCCCTTTATCAAGAGATCTAGTAATCTCATCATAGAAAACTATCAAATTAGTGAGGAATGCTTTGCCCTTGATAGACTCATGCTGGCTGTTCACCCTTTTTCATCCTTCCTGGGCTTGAACAGGGCTTCACGGAGGATTTGCTACATAACCTTCCCAAGGACTCAAGTGGAGCTGACTGGCCTGCAATTTCTTGGACCTTCTTCCATTTTCTGAAAATATATGTGACATTTCCTATCTTCCAGTCATTAGGAATCTCCTCTGACTGTCATAACCTTTCAGAAATGAGCGAGGCCTCTCAATGACAAGAGACAGCTTTCTTCCTCTTGGATGCACCCTGTCTCATCCCATTTCCTCAGGTGCTCCCTGACATTAACTTCTTCTACAATGGGTATTGCTTCACTCTCACAGACTCTGCTCACAGGCTAAAGCCAGGCACCTGGGAAGCCTCCAGACAAACCTTAGCTGTAAAAACCGAGGGGAGTAGCTTGTCCTGGAAGATTAACCAGTTCTCCTGGGCCACTTTGCCCTCCAGGGCTATCTGCTGTGAGATCCTGTTAAACAGATCCCTAAACTAGCCAAAATCTGCTAACAAGTTCAGGGCTTTTTATTCTAGTTTGTCCAATTTTCTTCTGTCTGGAATTTGAACTTCTCATTTTCTCATTTTCATGGCTGCAGTAACCAAAGCCATTCAAGTTCATTCAGGTTGACATTCATTCAACTTCACATTCCCTTACCTGTTGAAGAACACATTCCCTAAACCACTTGTCAGTTAGCTGGATCAAAAAATTGTCTTCAACATACTCTAGAATTCTCCTGGACTGTTCACACCCAGCCGTATTTTCTGATATGAGCAGATATGAGTGGCTAAATCTCTCATGAGTAACCAGGATAGGCAAGAGTAAGGCTTCCTTCAGCTACCCAAAGGTTTCATCCACCATCTCTTCTTGATCAAGCAGATCAAGCAGTCTGCAGCAGATCCCTATTATCACAATGTAATGCTTATAGGTGTGACTTCTAATCATTACAAATCAACTCTTGATTGACTTGTCACCCATTTGAATGCAAAGCTCCATGTCTTCAGGCATGATCTTGCATAGAGTGCAGCTCATCCTCACCTTCCTGGGCTGTCATTCCTAAATATTCTGGAACTTTTCATAGCACCCCTTCAGTTGAGTGTGATATCTTCTGCATCTCTGGAGTCCCAGTGAAATCACAGCTTTGTACCTGTGCATGGACTTTGTTTCCTGCTGGTTGATTCCCAAGCTACCAGTGCTTGTGTTCAGACACTTGAGATAGACCCCTTTGTGCTGCTTTTGCATGGAAGGTTTCAGAGATTTTCCTCATCACTATTCCCCCAACTTTCTCACTACTCCCTGTGCCTTCACTCCTTTCAAGGTTATGGTTATCTTCCATCTACATACCTGTTTTTACTGATATAGCTCCTCTCTTAAATCCTTTGTTGCAGAAATATATTTCAAAAGCACAGACTTTGCTCTTTAAGATTGGTTGGTATTGAATTTCCAGTTATCTTGATGGTCCTTTTGCCTGATAACTGAAATAGAGAAAAGGTGATCATAACATGGAAAAAGACACGGGCTCAACTATTACATTTTCACGTACAAGTGCTGACTTTGTGCCTTTGTATTATATTGACATTTATCGTGAAACATTTATCATACTAGGAGATTTGTTCCCATTAAATAAGAATGGAACAATATAAGGTACCTGTTCTGCAGTTCAATAAAATATATTGGCTTAGTAATTACTCAAGTTTAATGTTCCACATAGAAGGTAGAACTAAACAGGAAGCATTGTGTAAATTATATTATATTAAATAATATTACTGGTTAGAGAAGTATACCAGAGTTCGTGGAAAAAATTCACCAATGGTTTTAGATACCAGGATTGGCTAACAGTAATCTTGGTTTAGCAAAATGTGTTAACATGTGCTAACCTTCAATCATGTGAGAAGTCCCTTGTGCTCTGTAGGGCTGTATAGTTGTAGGTATCCTTTAAAATGATAAAATTGCCGTACTTCAAGTTGGTAACAGTAACATCACACCTCTCAGTATTCTACTTTGAGGCTTTTCCAAAGAAAATGGCTGAGAGATACAGAAATTATGATGATGATTTAAAGATACTTACTTAATTTTTTCCCTTATTACATACAAATATAGTTTTAATATACTTCTGGGTTGTTTTTTTATTATTCAGACTGTTTAAATCTATTTAAATCTGTTGTACAGAGATGCTACTAATGGAATTCTACTACTATTGACAAGGTAAAATTACAGATAAATATGAAAGTGTGTTTGTTTCAAATCTTGCAGGAAATTTAGAGGTATGTGTAATAGAAATACTTTTTTGAATGATTTGTAGGATTCTGTCTGCCATACAAAGAGAAATAAATGCCCCATACATTTATTTAGATAGCAGTTCTTTTATCTTTTTAGTATATCTAAAAATATATGCTAGATTCCCTTATGTATTGCAGAGTTTCACAGAAACTTTTAAAAAGAAATACTATCCCAAAATTTCTTGTGCGTAGTTCCTCATGATCATGCAAGAAGTGTGGAAGTTAGATATGTTTTTAAAAATTTATTTTTGAAAGAGAGGATTGTGGATAGGTGTTGGATCTCAGGAATCTGGAATTTTTGAGCTTTCTGTGCTTCCAGGCACAGACGCCCTGGAAAATACTGCTCTGAACCTGAAACTTTGGAGAAGACTTGCAAATATGAATAGTGAGTTAGAAATCACAAATTTGTAGTGGGTTAGATGTGTGTATTTTCACTGGGTGATGGGTTTTAAATTTGAGGGGTTTATAGTATAGTGGTGGTTATGGGACAAGATGGAAAATTTTGGATGGTGTCTTTATTCTTCTTCTTCTTCCTTCTTCATGGAACTTAGGTAGTTGTCTTTGGTTGGTCAGTCTAATGTCACTCTAAGGGTTGTGGGAATCTATTATTGGGTCAAAAGGATAAACAATGTAGATGTTAGACTTCTATTGGTTTGTTTAGCTTTAAAAGGCCTTGAAGCAGGCTCAGCTGTAGCCATTTTTCTTACTTCTAGCAAGTAGCTATAGGTGCTGTTTTACTTTCTGTAATTCTTTGATAAGGTATAATAAACATCCAAATCCAAACACAAGAAACCGTCTCAATCACATTTCTAATAATCCTGGGTCTGAGAGAAAACAGATGAGACTGATGACAATCCACTAATAAGTGGTGCAAAGCCCAGCATACACCCCCACAGATAGGTGCATTGTGTGAGCCAAGGCCTTGTGTGACAACTGCAAGAGAAATATTTATTCCAAACATATTTTGAAGATCAGTGAGCTGAAGGCAGAGAATTTACAATCTTACAAAAGTCTGCCATTCCTGTTTCAGAGGTATCCCTAGAGAGTCAAGGTCTGCCTGGCAGGCTGAATTGCTGGATTCGAAGCTGCCATGGAAGAAATGAGGTGAGCTGTTCACAACAGCAGCCATCACAAACATATATATGTATTTCAAGAATAGCTGTACACTATTTGTCTTTCCTATGAGGAAAACAAATTTATGTCTTTCAACTTCCCCATGGAGTTCAGAAACATGTTTTTCTTTTGCATTTACATAATATATTTTGGCTTTTGTTTTTCTTAGTCTGAAATGCCATATCCTCATATAAGTAACATTTGTTTTGGCAAAGTTTTGCATTAGTATCTCCAATGCTACCGCTCATCTCATCAGTATTAATTTTATTATAATCTGTGTTTTTTACATGTTGGCTGATATTTTGTCTTTTTAGATTTCCATATACTTTTGCTGAAGTTTGGAACATCATTTTTTGATGTGTAAATAGAGAAAAATCCTCCACTGAAAAATCAACTTTTGCAGTTACCTTGTACCTTGTTAATATGAAATTTTCCCAGTCACACTTGATGCTTCTGATTTAAAACCATAAGACTGCATTCTTTGTATTGACAATTTTTAGACAAAAAGAAAAACTCATTGTTTCTGAGATTACGAGGATGTACAAAAAGCTGCTCTCCTGTGAAGAATATGATAGCAGACAGATCTCATGATCATTTCACATGGCAATCCCAAAAGTATTAGCTCAGCACAGCTCCTGTGTACTATGGTAACTAAAACACAGTGCAAGGTGGCAGTATTGCATTTCATAATGCTGTGTGTGAAGTTTGCTGTGGTGTATCAGACATCCCTTATTGGAACAAGGAGTTAGTGAAGTGTAGGAGTCTTTTTTTATTCTCTCATACAATTCCATACAAGCATTTTAGTCTCCATAATGACACAAGAGAGACAATCAGTTAAAATTTCCCTCTGACAACTTCTGTCACATATGGTAGACATGAACATTTATTCATGAACATCAGGAATAAATGTCAGAAGGTTAGTTTGTTGGAGTGCTCTAAAACAATGATCCTCAGATTGCAAACGTCAAAATTGATTGAAAAATCAGTATGACAGAATTCCTGCAGAATTTAGCTGTAACACAAAACAAGGATTTTTGATGTACTCCTTGAGTTTTAAGGAAGATGTCAATTTACACAGGGAAAAAGAAGGCATGTGTTAAAAGTCCCAGATCAATAAAAATTGGTCATGTGACCAATAAAGAAAATCAACATATCTTCAAAATTATTGTGAGGTTTTGATCACAGTCTTTGAAATGTAGTAAGAAAGGCTTACCTGTATCTTAAATTGTGCAGCCTTGCAGCAACATATACATTAAAAACACTCAGAGCTACCAGAGTATTTACCCCAGACTCTTAATTTATTATCTATTTTATTAGATATGTTTGGAAGTATACTTCTCCAAGTTTTATTTTTTCCCCACTCATTTCTGTGGGATATCACAATACAATGCAAAATAGTTCAGGCTTCTATGAAGAAGGATACTTTTACTTTTGTCCTTAATATGAATTAAACATTTCCATTTAAAAAAAAAAAGGTATCACAGATAACACATGCCTTTATATTCTAATATCTGATTCTACTGCACATTTTTGGTTTTTTTATTAAAAATAGTCTTATATTTAATTTCTTAATACTTTTGAATTATGTTTTTACAACAGCATTCTTTTTACACTTCCTATCTCTATGCATTTGTGTTCAGCATGTTTCTCTACTCTATATTGAAAGCATAAAGTCAGTTCCAAAAGTCAGTATGCCACTCCTTAAGCAGTCAGCTCCACAGTGGGAGTTCCCATCTTCTTCAAAATGCCTAATTTTGCTGACTTGCAGAACTGCATGACTACGATTAAATGTCTACCAGAGCAGAAGGTCCTAATTCTAGGTTTTGATTTTCTGTATGCTTTCATTTGTGATGCTTGTGGTAATTGTTATTTATTCCAGTTAGAAATGTAGTTCAGTCAAATGAATAATTTTCAGTATGATATAAACCTGCAGATGAAAATTTAGGTAATTTCAGAGTATAGATTCTTGATTTTACAGAGTGCTGTTGATTAACATTTTCCACTTACACAATTTGCTTTCTCTTAACTAATGTTTAGTATAAAGAAATGTTTTCCAAAAGAACTGATCAAAACCTAAAATTACATGACTCACTTTTGTACCTCTTTCAATTTTTCAGATTCAATAGTACTCGTCTAAATAATTATATTACTTGAGAAGTTTAAACTACACATTTCTGCTTTTAGTGTCTTTTGATGGAGATCTGGTTTTAATTTCCAGCAGGCACTGCTTGTAAAATCAATGGCAAAAGTAGTCCAGCAAACTTACACTGAAAAGTCATACTTGCAAAATATGCACAAAAAAGTTCCAATTAGTTTAAAAAGTATGCTTTTGCAGTTACTTAAGATAACTTTACAATGTTACTGGTTTCATATGGTGAAATATCTTGCATAATAGTGCTATTCCCCACTAATTTGCAACACAAGAGCAGAGGAAAAACTGCAGCAGAAGAAAGAGACTTTCAAACTTCAGCAAGTAGATAATTCTATTTCATATTGAACATCTTTTCTTTACAGTAATTTTCTGAAAAACTTTATCTATGGCACTTTATGTTCTTTTGATTCTGTATTGTGCCCTGGTAGCAAATTGCTCTGTTTTTTGTAGGGTTTTTTGCAAAGCTTCCCCAGTTTACAGTAAATGAGTTTAGCTCACTGCAGAAAATTCACAAAGGTTTACCATACCTGGACTCTTGAAAAGGCTGTCACAAGATCATCTGTTTGGAAATTCCAGGTTTCATTCAGGTTTGTAGTTCACGTTTTTCTTTCATAATGTGAAGCAGAGGATCCTTTATATGACTGGCAGCATCCTGCATTCATGGTATACTGAAGTTGAGCAAGCACTGCAGCAGCCTTCCAGGGTTTTGAATTACATGACTACAGCTGTTTAAGTTTTACTAAGGAATAATAGCACTATAGGTTTGGATCACTTCCAGCAAACTGTCAGATCTATAAACATCTAGTACTTACTGCATAATGAGAGCAAGGCTTGCTTTTTGTAGCCATAAATAGACTAATTGTATGTCATCATTAGTCGGGGGTTTTTATCTGGACCTTTAAAACGTAGTTTTTACTAAGATATCAAAAAAAATAAAAGCCACTCTGTGCTGGGAAAATATACAAATTTGATTTCCTGAGAAGGAAGTTAATTTAAAAAGGAACTTTTGGTGCAGTTTTACATTGGTTTAATATAAAAATTGAAGTGGTATATATAACTGCAATCTAAAAATAGTTATGTTTTGGATTATTTCAGTATCCTACTAAATTTGTAAAGAAAACCAAAGTTTTAGAATACAGTACTATTTAGAAACTTTTAAATATATACTGTATCTTGAAACATGTTCCAAAAGCAATATGAAATGCCAAATTGCAAGACAATTAAAGTCCACTAATGTTTAAGTAAAAACTCACACGTAAATTTCTTTATACACTGAGAATATTCTCCATGTAACAAAATACATGTTAAGATGGAGTCTGAGGAATATAACAGTTTAACTTTCCATCTAACAAAACCTTTTCAGAACAAAGGATGGGGCAGACGGGGCAAGTCCTGTTCTGATTGTTCTTTACTGTTTCTTGTTCATGAGAATCATGCTGCGATTGTTGTGCAGTGACAGTGTGAAATCTGAAATGAGGGCTGAGATTAGGGGAAAGTTAAGAACTACCTACCTCTGAGTAACTTTTTCAAAATGCCAGTAATTGGTTCTGTTTTCCAAAAGCATCATTCCTGCTTGCTTAGAAGTGTCATCGTGAGCCGTAGGGATCTGCCTCTAGAAAGTATGATCTAATAGTACTCAGGGAGAAGTGATCATCATCAAACAGGGAAAACCACAATCCTCCCCTACCAGAGGACAGTGGGTTTGCTTGCCAGTGTCTTTGAGAGCCCTGAAAGGAATTCCACAGCTTTCTCCATTTTTGGATTCTGGAACAGTGCTTAATAATTATGACCAAGTACTTAAGTGAACAGTTAAAACAAACAAACAAAAAAACCCAAAAACACCAAATTGCATCACAGCTGGATAAAGGATTTTTAAAATATTTTTTTCCCCTCACTGAATGAACTAAATCAAAGGGAAATTTTGAAAGGCTAACATTTCAGAATTAGTTGGAAAACTATAGATGATTTATACTATTAACATTGAAATTGTGCTTAAAATATTCTATAGAATGTGTATTTTTCTTTTTTTTTTCGTGTTTCTTGGTTTTTTCTTTCATTTTAACATTACAGTTCTTTTTCTACTATTCTGTAGGATTTGAATGTTTATTTAGAAAGCCCATCTGTAAAATGTGTGATTTTGTTAAGGATTGTGTAAGCAGCAACTTAAGGACCAAGGCATTTAATTAGGTCATTAAAACACAGGCAGAAAAGTGAGAATTAAGCAGACATTTTCTAGTCCATTGTTACAAAATAAGGCAATCTTTTCTTTGACTATTGTTCATACATGGTAATAATACTGGATGAATTGTTGGCATGGGGGTTTTTGCATAAAGTCATGGTAATTAAGATTTTATCCATATGGCACAGGCAGTAAATATTTTTGTTAATGAGCTTCAACATATTTTCATAAAAATATAGAGATTCTCTTGTGTCTTGTTCAAAAAGTACTCTATTATTCCATTGACATTCCCAGAGCCCCACTTAGAATGCATAAGATCTCTTTGTTCTGCTTCTGAATCTGAATGGTATTGGTGGAAAGTTTTCTGCTATTAGACACAAAACTGAAAAGAATGAGAGTATAAATTATTGCATGCCATGCCCAAAATATGTTACAGCAGTCTGTCACATGCTGTAGGTTACAACAGGTGGATAAGAGAATACAAATCACTGGGAAAAATAAATTTGTCCCTTTCATTTCTTGACATCTGCTTTGCAGGGGTGTCAGAGAAACCTACATGTAGACTTCACCAGTTTCCACCATCTGTGCTCCCACTGCTCCAGCTTCATTGGGAGAATTCTCGTTTTGGCAAATTCTGGCTTCTTCAGGCATAACAGGCAATGAAAAAGGGGCCATCACTTGGGGAGCAAATCTGAGCTATGTTTTTTATTTATTTATTGAAGAAGATGATTGTTTACATTTCCTGAGTACAAAGTATAAGTTAAAAATGCTCTGTTATTTATTTTAGAAAAATACTAATTCAGGAAAACGTTAATATAAGTGCTTTTTTTAGGACAGTGGAAAATTAAAAGAAAAATAACATGTGGAGTCAAGCCATCAATGTGATGTGCCAAACATCTGAAAGGATGTCACTATTCATTTTATGATTCTTGACAAGCACAGGATACAAAATTGATAGTCCCATGTGCCCCAGAGAGTACTTCCTCAATTCTGAATGTTGATTTTCAAATTTCTATCCTCAGTGTATTGCCAATACTGGAATCACAAGAGTGTTTCTTCAAAATCCTTCTGTGCTGAAAACAGTGTTCTGCCTTGCAGGCTGGATTCCACAAATCCAATCAGTTCTGGGAGAAAGACAGAATTGTGAAGTAGTGTATGTGTAGCAAAAAAGCCAAACCTAAATAAAAAAACCTGTGTATTCCTATTCTTCAGAATATGAAACTATAGAAAGATTTAATTAAATGAACTTTGATATTCTTATAAGCATTTCATTATTTCTCTGCAATTATTTCTAAATCTATGGGGACAGATTTTAGCTGTGATTTGCTCCATGTTTGTTTTGTTGTACTTTCATTTCAGATCATAGTATACTGTTATGCAATCAAAAAAAAAAACCAAGACAGTAATTTACATATTAGACTGAAAACTCCTACGGACAAGGAATTATATTTTACTTGTTTACCTAATTTTATTTACATTTATAATTTATTTTTGCATTCACTCCTGATCTGTATGTGCACTAAAAAAAAGACATTTATAGAATGATTTTACTGAGTCACGCACGAGAAGTCTGTATTGCAGAATTTTGTAGGATCTAAGATTCAATAACCTTCAAAATAGTGTCCCTCCCTACTGCTTTGAAAGATGAGGTTTAGTGGAATTTTACTCATATGGGGCAAAGAATATAGTATTAAACTCCATATGCATCCTGACACTGATTCTCAGGCCAAGCTGCTCACTCTTGAGACAATCTATTTAACATTGAAATTCCAAGTGAGTTGATAAAGAAAAATTTTACTAAAATATGCAAGAAATTTCATATTTCTAGACCTCAGCTTTGAGAGTGCCTGAAGTTTCATAGAGAATCCGTGGGGCCTTAGAAAAGAAATTTAAGATTTTATTGTTGTAGAAATACAAGAAAATAAGAGAAATACATACGATTGCAGTAAGATCTAAATGTTGATCACTTTCATTTAATCTTATCTGAGTGCATATTTCACACAGGAGCTTTCTCAGCCTGGTGCCTGAGATACATTATCCAGTTTCAAGTTAAAAACCAGTTCAAGTGAAAAAGAAATTAGAAACAATCTGTGCAGGGGAATTATTATTAACTACTTCCATATGATTTGGTTTGGCTTGCATGGAGGAAAACACTAGATTTCTGCTATTTGTGGTATCAAATGTCTATGTTAAGCAAACAGTGGTTTTCCAGATAGACATTAAAAGTCCTTTAGCCTGCATTTAACATTATGCAATCCTTACTAAATTCCAGAAAAAGGCATGTTATTTCTGTCAGGATTGCTGAGTTTGATCTGATTACCTGCTACCTACAAACTCTCCTTTAGAGAATGGGAATTTCACTTTATTTTAGGCATCTAAGATAACGTAGTGCCTAGAAAATTAACTTAATATATCTATATAGCAATTAGAGAGTGGGAGAGGTCTCCAGAGGTGATTCAGACCTGTCTTGGG
The DNA here is from genome assembly GCA_013397375.1 of Toxostoma redivivum. Taxonomy (NCBI): domain Eukaryota; kingdom Metazoa; phylum Chordata; class Aves; order Passeriformes; family Mimidae; genus Toxostoma; species Toxostoma redivivum. The sequence continues at coordinate 1,517,915 of VXBI01013418.1, read as the reverse complement.
ATCTTTGTTGCTTTTTGCTATACAGAGATCCCAGAATCCATATTTTTTGTTGTGCTGCTTGAAAGCCAATAAGCAAGAAGCCTGTTGCAGTTAGGTAAACTCTTGCTTGAGCAACGTGGTCATGCCATGTTAAAGCAATTGGTGCTTCTTCAAAAGCAGAAAGTATAGATTTCCCAATACATCCCTCGGGCAGCTGCTTGCGTGATATTCACCATTAAGCTACTCCCTTTCATGCATACTGAAGGTTTTGGGGTGAGGAAACGAGATAGGATCATGTCACGTTGCCTATACCAATAGTGAGTACAAACCTAGAATCTGGACAACTGAGTTTCATATTCTGTCCTGAGAACCAGCAGACAATTTTCCCTACTGACATTTATCTTCTGATGATCACTACCAGTAGAAAAGAGGATTGATTGCCTTTGCCATAGTAGCCCTACACTGTACCTGGTTGTTTTGCAATCATTTGGGGTGGGCAAATCCAACCTATCCATGCTGTTGGTGAGGTCTGCAGTACTATCTGCAGATCCTAAATGATGTGTTGCCCATATCACATTCCCAAAGTCACAGTGTCCTTTTCTCCAATAGACACATCTCAGTTGGATGTGGCGTGAGAGCCTGGAGCGCATCAACAGGCTCTACATGCTCTGACCAGCTTGTGGTTACAAGATGGTTCTTTCTTTATAATCCCTCTCTGCCACCTCTCCTGCAGCTTTACAAGATTCTCTTTACCCTTCTTATAGTATAGCTGTTTCTGGAGAAGCCAGATCCAGGGTAACACAGCTGCACCGTATCAGACCCTACCTTGAACACAGCCAGCTGTCAGAGGGATGGGACTTGGGATTTATATCTCCATGCATTACCAGTAAAATATTTCCTCTATTTATTTTGATGATAGGGTTTTCATTCTGTCATTTTACAGGCTGTTACAGACCCACTGTAGAAAAACAAATATGCTACACTTGTCCTGAACTCAAAACACACCAGATTATTTACATCCACAGTGCTAAAACTGCCAGTGTGTGTTATGAGCCACACCATATTGTCTGTCTGTCTGTCTATCTGTCTGTCTGTCTGTGAGATCTGCACAAAGACTTTAAGTGTAACAATATATTTGACAGACATTAAGCCTGTTTCCCTCTAGGGCTGGCATCCCTCTGCACAGGTGAAAATGTGCGAAGAGTGCCATAGTCTTCTAAGAAAAGACATTTAACATCAAAGCATTTAAAACAATTGACAAAGAATCTGTTTAAAACACCACTTCAGCCTGAAAATAAAGAGCAAGCCAATCTGGGCATAAGTTAAAAGATGAGGCATTATGCCAGAAAAGAAAAGACAGTCCACCTTGATTATAACTTAAAGTCAGTTACTCTATTAAAAATATCTCACGTGCAAAAGGATCCAAACATAAAATTTTCAGCAATAAGAGCCAGAAACCCAAGATGTGAATTTCCTCACTTAGTGTAAGATAGAAGTAAAGCCAGCTTGATTCTAGTTTCCACTGATATGTAGTAGTGGGGACCAGTCATGTGCTATGAGTGCTGGAGACTAGAAGTGCAAGAACTGGGAGCATCTCCTGGTGCATTGTTACCATACTCTGAGGTGTGATGGGTGATCAGCTGCTGCTCAGTTTCTGGCTTGCTTTTCTTTGGCCATCTCCTGTCTGCTAGTGGTGTCCACTGTCAGACAACATTTCTACCCTAAGCAAAACCTGTGCCTTACACTGCTTCTCCCCTTAGGCAAGGTAGCTAAGCACATCAGGCTTCTGCAGCAGCCGGAGAGGTGGGGCACCGCAAAAATTCCTCCCATTATATTTATATTACAAGATTCCTTCTTTGGATTCGTCTCTCCACAGGCCTTATTTGGTACCCAAGAGGACATGCCAGACTACTTTTTTTCTGTGGATGTTTTGCAAATGAATTCCTGGGGCTGTAGTCTGAGCTGCACAGGGCTAGTATAGAATCATATAATCATTAAGGATGGAAAAGACCTCTAAGATCCCCAAGTTCAACCCTCAACTATTATATTACACAACTTCAAAACCCTGGAAGACAGTGAGATCTCTACATGCAAATGTCAGGGGGACTACTTCATGGGGAGGAACTGTTCATATCTGTGTTTTCTGTAGAAGCTAAAAAGAAACTGTCATTTACACAGCATTTATATGTCAAAATAAACACTTTGTATGCCCAAAACGGAACTGACATCTATTGAATTTAAGCAGTTAAAGAATTGTCTCCCTGGAGTGATAGAAGGAATAAACTGAATTGGCAGATCCATCAGTCCATTTGTAATTTCATTGAATATTGCACTGTAGAGTACAGAGATTTGCTGTTGTGGTCCTGCATGAAGGATTCTGTAGAAGAGCTCAATATTATAGTGACTGCAGAGGACCTTTCCTTGTACCCCCTCTGAATCTTAAACATATTTTACTGTGGATCCGGAAATAAACAATGAAGGTATTTTACTGTGTTTAGAACTTGCTTCAAACTGAATTTCAACATCTACCATAGGTGAATAAGTCATAAGGTTGGAAAAACAAAGGTAGAAAAATGAGAGAGTAACATTCACTGCCACTTCCATAAATAGTATCAGCTGTAGAAAATGTTGAACCTGATTCTTATTTGGTTAGAGGACACATTTTTAACAGATCCTTTGCATTATGTTGTTCAAATTTCAGAATAATATGTATGCCTCATGGATCTGTTTTTCTTTTAGTGAGATTATTGCATTTCTTGTTTTAGTGAGCATCTAGGTGCCTATGGTAAGATGTTAAAACACTGAGATCTCAAGTTTTCCCTGTACTGTTTTTGTCAGACTTGTTTAGACATAAACATTTAATTTCTTGTGTAAATTTGAGCTGATGTCTTCAGAAATAATGTCATGATTGCAACTGAATTCAAGATTTGCTAATCAGCAAAATGTTAACTCTTACAGACAGTTGTATTTAAGTTAGAAACTGAAAACAAACTGTACTTTTTTGAGAAACTTTATGATTTTGGAACTGAGTTATCCTCTCAAATGACTTCAAAGAAGTAAGAATCAATCCAGGAGAAGAAGTTCTAACCAAAAGGATTTTTTTACAACTGTTGTCTAATTATGCTTATAAATCTTGCTCACTTGCAGTCATTGTCAGAAAACTTTAGTTGTCTTCTTTTTTGGTATGTTTGAATTATGGTCTTCCAGTTTACAAATGAGAGCATTTCTTTTCTTTCAGTGGTAAAGCAACTATAATATACAGGAGCAGCATTCTGCTACTGATTTTGCCTATCAAAAAAGAACATCCAAGCTTCTACAAAAGTGATTGTTAACTATATCACTGTCTTGGGTGTCTGCCATATTTCATGTCTCCAGGTACTTGCTTCTTTTCCTTGTGTTCCCGAACATAAAAGCTATATGGAGAATTGCAGTGGTTTATGTGCCACCCACTCTCTGGAAGCTAATGTTAAATGGATTATGATTATTTGTTTGTTTGAAATTGTAACTTTTTGGTATTCTATGGAGAATATTCACTCATCTTTTTATATATATATATTTTTTTTTTACGTGACAGCATGAGCATATGAATGTTTTATTTCACTTTTTTTCTTCAAAGGCTAACAAGTAATGTCTGTTTTCTTTCTTGACTCTCCAAAACTTTCTGAACACAACTTTTCATACCCTTGCAGAATATAAACGTTTGAAGGTCAACATTGAAGTTTAATATAAGGATTAAAAAATTGTTAGGATTATGTATTTTTACAATTCACTCAGATAATTTGAAATAAATCTTTCAGCTGATTTCAGTAGGTATTTGGATCATGTCTTAATGTATGTCAAATGTGTAACTTGCATCTCAAATATTTCAACAGGGAATAACCAAAATACTGATTTAAGTTTCAAGCTGATGAGTAAATGCTGCCCATACATCAGGCACATTCATGTGGCTGATTGCCAGATTACAGAAGCTGGTGTTAAGATGATTTCACCATTGAAGCATATTCTTGTACTGAATACAGCAGACTCCACAAGGTACTAGATCACATTACATTTCTGTAACCATTGCAAAGGGATTGTAACAAAGTTAATTTTACTTTTAGTAAGTCCTCTTCACACATCTTTCAGTTTTAAAAATAAATTCTTAGAATGGAAGTTAGAAATCTTAATATTTTGAAAAATATTTTATACATATAGTTTTTTGTTCCTGCATTATGTTTTCAAAAATCCATTCATTGTTACTCCAGTTCAAGAAAAGTTAACTGTAGATGTAGTGTCACTTAATAGCCATGGCATATTATAGTGCTGGAATGTGGCTATGAAAAAGAATATGATAACCAAAGACAATTCCATTGTCACAATTCCCTTGAAACTTGGATATTATTTAATTTTGTGACTATTGAAGTAATACTTTATTACTGTCTAATACCAAGATATAAATAAAATAACTAATTTTTACAATTACCAAGAAAACATTGTAATTTATGGTATAGAGGAAGAATATGTTTTCTCTAAAGACTTGTTTTCCACTTCAGGTGCGTCATGTATCAGTAGAAACAAAGAAATATGGAAGCAGTTCCAAAGCTGCACATTTTATCCCTGTTTTGTGGCACAGTAATAGAGTCAAGGGTGAGAGAGAACACGGAAGACAAAGCTTACAAACATTTCAAAATTACAATACCTATAAAATAGTACAAAGATATTGGAATTGCTGTTGATCTTAAAGTTTCTGACACTATGAGAAGTTTTAGGGATTCTGCTTTAAAATGTAACAAAAGCTTCTTTTGTGCCTGTTGGCATATAAAAATCTGATAATATTGCCTTTAGGAGCACTGGAAAGTGCTGGAGCAACATCACATTATCCTGTTGGTAGTTCAGCAGGGCAGGTGGGACAGCTGCCTGCATTTTCTGGTTTAACATTTAGCAGGCTGGGTTTTCCAGTCTGTCAGCCAAATCACGGGCTATGAATGTGTTTGCACGTGTCTACTGTTTCTACTGCTAAAGAGTGGCTGGACTATCCTAACAAGACATTTTAAGCACTAGTAAAGGTATTGTAGAAATCCACACTTGTTTTATTGCTTTTCCAGACACTTTCAAACGTTTCAGCATTAGCAAAGTTACAGATTTTAACACATCTAAACTCATGTGGCAGGTTGACCCTGGGCTCCAGGTACCCACCAAAGCTGCTCTACCACTTCAGTGGACAGGAGAAAGAAAGTACAGCAAAGAGTTTGTAGGTCAAGATAAGGACAGGGAGAGATCAGTCATCTGCTACCATCACAGGCAAACCAGACTTGATCTGGAGGAAAAAATTACTTTATTGCCAATTACATCAGAGTAGGGTAATGAGAAATAAAACCAATCTTAAAACACCTTCACCCCACCCCTTCCTTCTTCCTGAGCTCAGCTTCACCCTTTAATTCTCTGCCTCCTCCCCTCAGGGGCACAGGGGAATGGGGATTTCAAATCTACCAAATCAGAATTCTTAAATAATAGGAAATGGCTACATGTGAAAACCGAAGAAAGAAAATTAATAGATGATGGGTTTTAGGACTAAGAGATGTGAGTAAAAACATGTCTAAAAATTGACACAGCTAATGTAGTGGCTCATCTCCCTGGCACATTACTCTAGTTTAGGATGATGGCACTCTTGCCCTCATGTATGATAAAGCAATGTACGGCCTGTGTTATCACATAGTTGATCAGCTGTGTGTTCATGTCTTCATTATTTAAAAAGATATAATGTGGCCATTTGAGCCCTCAAGCTCAGTGTGGTTACAGAATATTTACTTTTTAAACTCAGTTGACTTTGTTGCCAGGCTCAGTATTCCTTGTGGACTTAATGAAAGTTAGTTATTCTGGAGTTGCGTTTCTTAATTTTATCTGTCCTCTTGAATGAAAAACAACTGCACTGTGAAATAACACCCAAACTGCTACAGAAGTTGAATTATTGCAGGGGGACTTTATGAATTCTAGCTTCTTCTGTAGCTTGTGGTCACACAATGAGGCCCTGTTCAGGTTATCAGTTTGTTAGTAGTGCTGGGACTGTGGGATTTGCAGTGATTCTTTGTGCTGCAACAAACTGTACAAGCCAAAATATGATTCTGTCCTACAGAATTTTGGGATTAATTTTTTATTCATCAGGGAACACAAAAGAAATACTGGGAATGCATTGTAAAGCTAATTGTACAGTAATGTTAAACGTACCAGAGATCTGAACTGTATTGAAACACCCAAGCTGTAGTCTCCAAATCTCGCAACTTGGCTGAAAACTTTTTTATCTACTTCATTTTTATAACCTCTGTGTATGTTATAAGTTAGCCATGTGCAAGATATGCAATTGATTAAGTGAAACACTCTGAGGAAGGACTCAGGTTAACTCTTCATGCAGGGTACAGAGCAGCTACTGCACATAAATGCTGCTGCTGACTTTTGCTGCTGCTGTGTTAGAAAATAATTTTTCCTTAAAATTACTTAAGTTCCTTAAATTAAAAAAAGTATAGTAGTACAGATATTACTCTGAAATGTTTAAACAGGTTCTGATTCTTTCTAGATTTTTTTTTCCAAGCTGTCTTTTGGAAGGGTGATCATTTTTGAGTGCTGAAATTAATGGAAGTTCTCATTATCTCCAACAGTCTTTTTTCCAGAAAGCTCAGTTTTTCAGCCATTCCAGAAAGCAGCATTTTTCTAATTAAGCTATTAACTATTCTGATTATTTTGGGGTTTAAAGGTCTAGTTTAAAAATACTATCATTAATTTTTGCTTATCTTCAATGTTGGCTGCTGAATGCAAATCACATATTGACTTGTACAGATTAGGAAAAGCAGTGATTATAAATATTGCCTACATTTCTCTTTTAGGGTCAGTGATGAAGTGTAAGTGGTCAATGTAAGACCATTTGTACAAGGTTCTTCAGGAGCCAAGCTAAGAGAGATGAGTGTTAGTTCCAACAAAGGCACTGGTCTCCATTGTGGTCTAAAAACCAATAGCCAATGAAAGAATTACTAACAAGGTATCTTCAATATGTCAAGCTGCTAAAACTGGAAAGCAAAAAAAAAAGCACTGAGGGGTATCAGGTTAAACAGGTTAAACATTGGCAGGTCCTGCCTTGTGAAAGCTGTTTCTTTTACTTTTGGGACAAACTCTTTGCACTGAACACAGAAATCTAAGAGAATCCTTGTCAAGAAAACTTTCCTAGGGACTGTTCACCCAGTCACTGTCCAAACACCATTCTGACTAAGAACCTCTTTATTTGGCTCTAACACAAAGTTTGTGCAAAAAAATTAAAACGTGGAAAAAAATTATAATGCCTGTATCTTTTATGGAGGCCAAAAGTAATAAAATACTTAAGCTAAATAAAGAGGTTAGGGAATCCAAGAAGATTTCACTTGATGTGCTAATTTAAAATATAACAAAATTATATCTGAATGAAATGTATGCAGCCTTGAATTTAGTCCCACAATGTTACAACAAAAATGTTTTCTTTCTCTTTGCCTGCCACAACTTGTCTTTTAAAATGCTGTGTTTCTTCTTATTCTAGTTTTCACATAGCACAGCTCATGACCTCGGCAACAAGCCAAGCTTTTTCTGCTTACACTGCGTTGCTAAGGCTTGCAGTTTTCTCTCTCCCATAAGACAGATAGATTGACCATTTTAATATTTGTAATTTCTGAGTGCTATGCTAGGAAAAAAACTGTGTTTTTAGCTGTTTGCTGTATTTAAGCATATAAAATTCATGCACATATAAAATAAATACTTTTAATATTAAATACTTTTCCTAGTCTTAAAATATTACTCGATAAACAGAAATCTATTGGTCTGCTCTGTAACAAACTACTATTTTTATGCTTTGACATTATATTATTCATTTTATTACCATATAGAGGAAGTCATACTATGATCTCTTTCAAATTGGGCTTTATTAGTTCAAAAATGCAACAGAGAGCACAAAGTTTCAGGTACAGTAATCAGTACTTGTATGCTGTGTTAATTAAAGAAAAACTGTAACTCTCATGCGCTTTCCAGCAGTCTGTGCAATGGATCTCTCTTGCTTTTCCTGTCTTGCTGTTTAGTGTTTAAAACTTAGAAGGTGCAACTTAGATTTGCTCTACAAAAGAGACTTTTTCTTTCTGATTTTTTCAAATGACAGCAGAATAATTCTGTCTTTCAAAGCAGAGAAGAATTTCTTGCAATAGGGATGATATATACTTAACAAAGTGGAGAAAAGATACAGCAGAGCCATATTTTCTTATATATTTGTGTCTCAGGTATGACTGACTTAATCAAAATGGAAGTTTTTTCCCTTTGTGTTGGTGCCTTTCTCTTCTCTTGCTTCTTCAAACATAGACATTAAAAGTCTAATGTTTGGAGAAGTTTATTATACTTTTCCTGAGCCTACTTCTCAACTGAAAATTGCAAATCGAATATGTTCAGATTTTGATATTGCATAGAAAGTTGTACATTTTGCATGAAAAAAACATGCCTAGGGAAACTTGTGAACAGTAGCTAGAAAAAGGGAATTAATTCACTCCATATTGAAGTTGCATGTGTGCTTAAGTGTCTTGGTAAATAAGACCATTCATTAACAAAAACAAATACGCAATGAAAAGGGAGTGAACTCCAAGCACATGAGGAACTGATCGCATAATGAAGTTTCTGTACTTTTCTCATTTAGGGCTTTGACTGTATTGCTCTTAGTCTTGGAAAATATATAACATTACACTAAAACCCCACACAATTACATTTTAAATATTAATTTTTTCACTCTTTAATTTAACATTCATCCTTTTACATTTCAGAAAATATATCCTTCTTTATTCAAAATAGATTTTTTTAAAAAAACACACTTTTTAAGTCAATCTTTTTGATAGTAGAAGGACATTTTGTTTTGTCATTCTTGAAGTACTCGAGATTAGTTTCTTAAAATTATAGAAAACTTAAAAGAATCTTAGAAATTAAAAGATTTGCAAACTTGAGACATTTCTTTAAAAAAATAAAGCAACAATGAAATGGCAGAGCAAAGATGTTGAGTTCTTTGGGAAAAAAAAGTTTAAAATCTTTGAGAAAATTCCCTTTTTTCTATCTATCCTTCCATCCCTCATTGTTTTGCCTCAGGTTTTGCTCCTCTAAACGCCTTGCAATAGGGACTATAGTGTTTTAAATTGGGATTATGGTGAATGTGTCCATGAATGCAGAGATGATGTTACAAATATTTTATATATCACTATAAAATTATTTACAGTATATGCAAGGGGTCTGAGTTTCTATGACGGAGATGGCAACATTAGCACTTAGGACCAAAATCTGTCTGTCTCATGAAAGCAGACTCACTGGAACTGCTTCCATGAGTTAGAGAAGCAGTTCTAGTCACAAATTTTATTCTCACAATCTCCATGTGTTTGTTAAAATATCTTGATTTCTCCCCAATGTCTACATGACAAGGCTCTGGCAGCTTTGCTCCAAGGGTGAGCCTGAGAGCCTGCAGCTGCCCCACTTCCCTCATTCCAGCACAAGCTGCTGATGCATATGGCCTGGACCACCCATATTCCTGGGACATTAGAAAAGTAATTCGGTACAAAAGTGTCACACATTTTAAGAAAATGTCTTTAGTCAAGCAGGACTTAGACAGAAAAACATAGCACAGAATAATAAAATAATCTTAGTTGACTCCTGAGGTACAAAAAGCATCCAGCAACAGTAACATAGGCTCAGGCAAGCTCTATATGAGGGGTGAGTTATATGCAGTGTAATAATTAGAAAGAAAAAAATAGCCTGAAACATAAAAAATAGGTACAATACTTTAAAAATGAGAACATCTCTGAAACACTTCTGAAATCAGAGATAAAAGGATGTACAAAGTACACAGAGAAATATTCTCTGCATCTCTACTTATTCTGCAATGACTGTCATGCATTAAATCTTCTGTTGTAATTATCTAAGGCCCCATTTTCTCTTCTGGCTGAATTGCTGCTGTGTGTGTAGTTACTGTTTGAAGTTGGGGATGCTTTGTAATCACTGGGTACTCCAGATACTCCAGAGTAGAGGTTATATGAATGTATAAACAGTTAGCTCAATTTTAATTTTTTATGTGTTAATGATCTTCAGATCCTGACTGTTCCTGAAAGCCAGATTGCAACATAAATATTTACTAATATTTTAATAATAAGTTTCTAAATGGGGGGGGAGGAATCCCCACCCAAACAAAAGTGGCATTTTGACTTTCCACAATAATCTAGAGCAATTTTTAGCAGTCTTAGTGGGATTCTGAATCTGCAGTGACTTGAATCTGTAGCTTGGCTTTGCTTTATGGTCTGTTAGAAAATTAGGCCAACAGGATTGAGGAATAGCCTTGTAATGGTTAAGAAAAAGATATCATTGTGTCTAATAGATATAACAAGCTACAGACTGCAAATTAATTAGTTGCATTTGATTTCCAAATGAAAGGATGTGGCAAATCCCACACATTCCCAAGGCAGGGAAAAGAAAAAGTTGAAGTATATTAAAGTGGACTCCAAATTCCAGTTTGCTTAGGACAACGGAGAGAGAATTTAATCTGGAGACTTAGAAACTTAATGCTGCATAGAAATAGGAAATTCTAGAACAGTCACTGTGATCAATGCCAGCTGTGCCAGCACCTGGAGTCTCAGTGCAAATCAGCTGCAATTAAAAGTACTCTGCAATGTTGAAAATCGGGCTTGATATTTTTACAGGAAATTTTTTTTGCAATGGAATCCCTATCATCTGGACTGTCTCAAGAAACATTGGCAATCATGGTTTGTAAGCAATGATCTGGTCTAACCACAAATGGTGTTAGGTATAGAAATTAAATTTTATGGCATGCGTTATACAGAGAGATTTCTACACTGCAAGAGAAAAATGTCCCTACAGTTCCTGAAAACAGATCTGGCTCACCTTCATATTAGCTCAGGTATTAGAAACAGTGCAGGTACATTTGATAAGAACTCACCCATTTCCCAGGAGGTTTTTACTATGTGAATCTGAACTTCATTCTGACACATACTTATTTTTAATGGCAAAATGAATCTGCATGGTACGAATTGCATTCTTCTCTTCTAGTGTTCAATCCATGACACTGATGCCTGACTGTGGCTAATCTGTGCAGAAATCTGAGCATTTTAGAGGATAAATTGAATCAACGAATAGTAAATGGCTCAGACACAGATGGTGAGAGACACCTCTTAAGAGCTGTCCAAGGACTGGAGTCACTTTGGAGTCAATCTGTTTGGTTTGGAATGTGAACAGGAAGTAACATCTGCATATCTCTGGAACACAAAGATACATTACAGATGCTGACCTTGAAGGTTGCAAAGAGATATGTGAACAGAAATCTCAGAAGATGGAAATACTCTAGCACACAGTTATTGTGAGAGACAGTACATTCACTGCAGTTTGCAGTAGAAAGGCAGAGACTTTCAGCATGAGAATATAAATAATGAAGAATTATTCTTTGGTATGGCATAGCCTAAGGTGGCTTTTGTCTCTAGCAAGTGAAGACCTTCACCAACTGGTACAGTCAATACTCATTTTCTCACCTACAGAAACCATGGTGAAATAATAATAAATTATGTTCTGCAAATGTCTGTAGGCCTTACGATATAAAGTAACTGAAAAAGAACAAAAACATAAATATTTCTTGAAAAAAACCAGCTGTTACAGAGGATTAAGAAGTTTCTTTTTAAATTGTTTTCAAAATGGAAATGATAATATGCTATAGAAGAGATGCTGGACAAAGCCTTCCCTTTCTCAATAGCAACAGAAGATGCATCCAAGATACAGGAGTCATTTATTGACACTAAAGGAGAAATAGGTTTTTGGAGAGTGGGTGATCCTAGAGTGGATGATCCTAATCTGTGTGTTGCACAGTATTTGTTTTGCCAGCTTCAGTTTCCAGGTGTTCCAATATGATAGCTCCAACCATATCTTTCATAAATGTGAGGAGGTTTAGTATAGAAGATGAAATTTTCCAGAAATAGGTCAATATCCTGGATGGCAATCCCTGATATTATTTATCAGGGAATAAATCAGGAAGTCTAATAAAACTGGTGATGATTGACTCCTTTGTATGTATGCTAGATACAAAAATAATAGTAAAAAATTCATATAGATTAAGCTTCCTTTTTAGAGATTGTTTGAAAAGGTTTCTATTTGGAAACATGAAAGTTTCATAGTGTTTTTTTATGTAATGTCCTAATGACGTTCTTTTTTTTATGAATGTCCCAATGACATTTCTTGTCTTTCAAGTCTTCACTCTTTTTCTTAAATCTGTAATTATTAACAAAATACCTCAATGTAGACATTGATTGTCATTTATAAAAAATAGTTTTTCTGTGATTTAATGTCACTTTAGTAATATAAAATGATTATAAATTAACTTTGAAGTGATAGCAGCATTAATTGCCATGTAGCAAAAAATCTTATATTCTTTAGTATTTCATTAGCAAGTGCATTGAAGTGGTGACACTTTTAAGTAAATAAAAATGCAAGAATAAATTATGTCCTTGAGATTACACCTATCAGAGCATCAGTTTTTGCTGTAAGAAATTGAAGTTCTGGCATAAACCCATTTTAGATTTAAGCACATAACTATTTTATTGTCTTGAATAGGAGTACTCTGGTCAACAAAGTTTGAAATCTGGATTTTCACGTATCTGTTGAAAGTGACTTTCACCGGATAACTGCGTCTGCTGAGAAAAATGCAGTTTTGTGTTTTTGTACGTAGCCATAAGGATTGGAAACCTCTCTCGTTGTTCCATTTTTTGTATCTATTCAGCTTGTGAGATCTCAGGAATCTGCAAAATTTGGACTCCAGCCGCACTCTTCCAACATTATCATTACAGTGTCCACATCTGGCTTCCAGACACTATCTACATGTGCTTATTTTTTCAGGATGATACTTCCTCTCTGCCTACAATTAGGCAGTGCTACTCACTGTCTAATTATAGATAACTTATTAAGCATATGGAATACAGTGATAACTTTTTTAAAAGTAAAGCTTATTTTATTGATATAAAGTACAGAAGTATTCTGTAAGTACAGAAGTACAGAAATATTCTGTTGTGATTATCAAAATGAATTTTACAAAACTGACATTTAATTCTCCTTCAAATTAGAGCATTTAGCATCAGAAAATTGCCTAGTTTCCTGGTGTAGAAGCAGTAAAAATCACAAAGCATCTTTAGATACTTTTACAGTCCTGACATGGGAATTTACCAAAGTTTTCACCTCCTTACTGTCTTGAATATGGGGGCTGTTCATACACTTCTGAGTGAGACAGCACCATTTCAAATGTTGCCTTGTGTCACAGCTGTAGCCATAAAACCCTTACTATTAAGGCAGTAATTTTAAGACATTTGGTCTTAGCAAGTAGTATTTTGTTCTTCCAACAAAAAACCCCAACCAACCAACCGAAGATAAACAAACAAACAACACACACACATACACACACCAAAAAAAATTGTGAAAAGTTCTTCAACCCCAAATTTTGGAGGAGATCTGTAAATGTGTTTTGCTGGTGGAAGTATTTCAGTATTTCACACCGCACTACCTTTCTTCAGTTTCTTTGTTTCTCAAGAGGTAGGAAAATATACTTTTTTCCTTTCTATATTAATTTTTCTGGATTTTTTTTAGGGCATGAGAATACTTGGCTACCATGGAAAAATATTGGAACTTTCTATACAACAATGCAAAAACTTCAGTGACAATGGGATTCAGGTAAAACTTCACCTTTTTCTTGGGGTCTGGAAGCCCCTCTAGTTCATTAAATTAACCATATCCAAAACTGATCTTGTTTTGTTCTGCATATAATCCTTCATTCTTCGTAACACCATTCTACACCAAAAATTCTCCCCTTTGATTCCTATGCCTGAGATCTGTTCAACTGTGGCTTGAAAAGGATGAATAGGGGGCAGTTTTTTGCTGTTTACTTCCATGCAGAATCTAGTGGGCATGAAATCTACTCAGTTTGAAAATTCAAAATTAAGAGGAAAATACTGTTTCCAAAATGTATTGTTAAACTGTGAAATTCCTTGTCCTTATCACAGGATACTTGAAGTTTAACAAAATCCTTACAGAGATTTGACAAACTCAATATGATTGCATAGATTTACTTTGTATTTGTATTTTACTTTGTATTTCAAAACAGTATGAGAAATAAACAGTAGTAGGTAACTTTATAGTAGTAGAAAGAACCATCCATCTTGTTAGGAATTGACATCCAAATAAGAGCACTATTTTTTTTTTTTGTAACTGAGAATTGTTCCTAACTATACATATAGTATATATAACTATATATAACAGAAATGCTTAAGTCATGTATTTTTAATGGTATCAATTTCATGCCCATAAAAAGTTGCAGATCATAAGGCTGCAGGTACAGCCAATACCATCACATAATCCCAGTCTTCAGCTTCAACATTTTTTCCATTATAAACATTAAACATCCATCATTTTATAGCCATATATTGTAAAAATGAGTCAGTTGTTGTACCACAAAAGCTGCATCTGGATTGAATCTTGTTGCCCAACATACACGTCAGGCCATTTGCTTCTCTAGGAATAATTCTGACTCGTCTTTCATGAATATTCTGTGTAAAGTTCCATGTTTTTAACAATGACCAAGTATATACATCTTGTGTACCTCATGGAAAGATATGTGGTGCCAGTGCTGCTGCTATAAGAGAATATTCACTTCTCTGTTGTGCCATGCTCATGGCTAACAAGCTATTTCAGGTGTCTCATTACACAGAGTAAGTTAAAAATAAAGACTGTTTAAAAGAAGTGTTTCTGCTTTCCTTGCGTGCCAAATGAATGTGAACTTTTTGAGGAAGAAAGCAGCAGCAGGAAGCATATGTAGGAGTTGTAGAAGCTCTGCTTTCATGGATCTAGGGTAGGCAGGAGAAAGAAGAGACACAGAGTAACTCAAAACAAAATGACAAGTCCTTTTCTGTAAATTTAAACTAAGCATATGATTTTATGGAAAATTTACAGAGAGTAATCCCATTGTAATCACACTGCCTGTTCCCAGGCATTATAACGGTATGTAAACACTTATGAGATCCCATATTTGAAAAGAGGGACTCCACTTAAAGAACAGCAATTTAGTATTTGGCCTTTTCATTGATGTTTGTGTGTGTCCTCAGGCCTTATTTGTACAGAATTAAAATTGTGCAATTAAATTAGAAAATTACGTTTTCTTCACATGGCATTTGACTTTTTATAGTGTCTAAATGTCTTGCAAATATAATTTACCTTCACAGTCTCTTCAGCTATTTTCTCTATAGACAAAGAACCAGGGATACAGGGATGAAGAGAGCAAAAAAAGCTCCACCTCTTTTGATTGCAAATATAATTTGAGTGCTATTTGTAAAACCATGTAGGGGTAGACTTAAAGTTAAGAGTAAATTCGGACCCTAACTTCGAAGGATATTTTAAATAAGTATGTAGACAAGCTATGCTAGTATAAACAAGATAAACATATTTAACAGGCATTGAAATCCTGGCTTTAGATTGTGTTACATACTCTAGTTGAGAATGTAGCAATTAAGTCATCACATCTGAGACCTAATTCTGAAATAGTGCAGTTTCTCTTGCACATGGATGAAAAACATTTAGTTGCTGGGTGTAGAATATTTCTGTATTACAGGTGAAAAACAGCCCATAAATCCAAGATTGAAATAGGAAGGGTAGAGAAGCCAATTAATATATATTCTGAATTTTCCACTTAAACCAATCCTAGGTTCAAACACTGACACTAATATTTTGTAGAATGAAACAAGGACCCAAAGCCCAAGAAGAACTGCCTTGATATAGCTGTACCAATAGACAAAAGAAAATGAAACCAGAATGAAGATACAGACAAAAATCTTAAAAGTATGGTCTATGAAACAAATTTCAGATCTGATAAGTTTCTTTGCATCTATTTAGGTAAGACTTTTGAAAATCATACAGAAACACATAATCTTTTGTCATAACAATAATAATATTTTCTAGTGATCAACCCTGTGTTATTGTGCAAATTCCTACTTAACATTAGGAAAAATTAGCTCTGTGTTAGTGGCAATAGTCTGATTACTGCAGAGATAATTTTCTCAGAATGATAAATATATAACATTTGTGCATAATAAATACATGAATTTTTGTGTCTCTGTGTGTGTACTTATTTTATTTATCCCTGTGGTGCTTATGGACTTCAGGACTAATTCTTGAAAGTTTTGAAAAGCTTCATGCAACCAGTGGTTTTTATTCAAACTACTGTGTAAACTTCCTTGTTTTCCCTGTAGAGGTAGAATTGCTATTCCAGTAGATGACAAATTACTCTGGCCCTAGGCCAAGATTAGCAGGGCTGGAAGCTAGCTTAGTTATACATTTAAGGCATCTCACCATGGTTTTAGGCTGGACATGACAGAAGAGGAGAGATTCTGACTGTGCTAAACCTCTGGTGGAGCTGCAGGCTGTCCTGTGATCCTCATGTCACGGAGCTGTCAGGTGAAGAAATGTGACTTTAGGCATCTCTTTTCAAGAGGTGTCCAGAGAAGGTTTCAATACAAGGTCCAACTTCTCTTTGTAGGCCTAGAAGTGAGGGTTTTCAGGCTTGAAAAAGATTCAGTCTGAAAGGTAAAAAAGTTTCAGAGTGCAAAGGAGAAAAGTGTAATTTAAGAATTTATGTGACCTTCCACAGCAGCTCCATTGTTATTTTCTGAGACTATCTGCTCTATAGAACATAGGAAAAAGCTAGTATTTGAGTTATAAAGGTGCTGGAATTGCAGTTGGTAGGATCTGAAAATGTTGATTCCCTCTAAAAACTAGGATAGAAATTGTAGTCAATCAGTATCACAGTTAACTGGCCTGAACTCTGTAGAGCAAATCAGAGCCCAGAACTCTTGAGTGACAGTCCTGAGGTTCTTACCCATTTCCTTCCAAAAATATAATGTGATTTATACAGATACAGTTTTCTGTTCATGAAAAAGAGAAAAAAAGAAAAAGAAGAAGAAAAAGAAAAAAACAGAAAAAGAAAAAGAAAAAGAAAACGAAAAAGAAAAAGAAAAAGAAAAAGAAAAAGTTATGCACAAAAATGGACATTTGCAGAGAGCAGTAGAATGAATGTATTTGGGCCTGATTCTCTAAGTACAACATTTTACATTCTGGGTTGTGCTCAATTTAAAGAATCCAAATTCAACATGTTTTGATATATACAGTGGAACTTACATAAATGTTAATGTAATGAACCCACCATATAATACATAAGCAATTGAAAATAGTCCCTTAATGCATCTCTTCTTTTTCTAGTGACACTCCCAATCAACAGCAGAATGACTCCATTACTAATGAAGGTTACCTAGAGAACTGGAGTGTCTGAAGTGGATCAAAGGATTGATGTACATATATTGTAATCAAACTCTTCAAGGGCAAAGAATACCTGGAACATTGCCATATCTCTTATTGCCCTCAGCTGAGAGATGAAGCTGTGAAAATAATGGCATTTCACTGCCAAAGACTGGCATCTGTCAACATAGTTGTCCAAGGGTATGTATAAGAAAGAGGATGATAGTTCTGGGGCTGCTATTGTAAAGAATTACTTACTATTTCATCCAGAAATTTGACCTGCTGGCATCATTCAGCTGCTTTTCCATGAGTTTTAAGATTTTAGACTTGGCTCTTGGGATTATTTGGCATTCTTCTGATTGCAATTACAGTACAAAGGTGTCCATCCACGCTGTATCAGGTAAAAGTTTTTTCTCTCCAGGGTTTGATGTCGAAAGAAGGGTGAAGAAAGAAGAACTTTGACATTATATACCATTTCCTGCAAATACTCTCCCAGGTTCTGGTGTCTTGGGTGCTTTGAAAGGATTGTGGCTTTTTTTTAATTACTCTTGATATTTTCATGCTTTTTTTCCCCAGTGCTTTTTCTGAACCCAAGTAAAGCATAAACTGAGGCATTAGAACTTAATACCTGTGTCTTTACATGGCAAGGCAGTGGCTACTTTGAAATAGAAAAGGTGCCTAAAAAGCTGAAACACTCAGAGTTGAGATTAAATTATTTAGATTAAACTACTCTGTAGTGAAACTTAGTTCCTCTTTACCATGAAATTGTATTATAGCATTTTTGCTTCTTGTATTTTCTGTATAATTTCTTTTTGACTAAAGCCTTGCATCTCAGTTGTCTTTTTGCTGTATCTGAATGAGTATTCCCTTTTGAAATTATTGCTGTTATGAAAGCCTATATTCCTTCCCCATACTTTCTGGCTTAATAGCTCTGGCTTTTGTGCATTTAATTACTTATGCAATTTTAATTTTTTTTAACAGCAAAACAAAATGCTTGCTTCATTTCGAAAATAAGCACATGAACGCAAGTTTTAAAATGTTGATTTTGTTTTTTGCTTAAATTTCATGGAAAAGTTATAACGTTGCTTCTGTCACTATCACATGGCAATGAACAAGTTTATTGCTACTTTTGGAAATGTTCATCTTGAACTATCCTGTAAAATTTTGCCACTCATTGAACGAGTTTTCCTCTTTTTTCCCCCACTGAAATGCCCGTATCCTGTTTCCTTCCACAAAAAGTCTGCAGCCATCACTTGTCCCTGCCTTCCTCCTCACCTACACTCACCTTCATAATCCTTGACTATTCTTTCAGTCCTCCACACATCCCCTCATTCTCTGCAGTGGCTGAACACAGCCTCCTGAACAACTAATTGGAGATTATTTGACCGACTAATTAGCCAGCCCTAAACTTAGATATTCTCTGATCAAATTGTTTGCCTTCCAAACGAACATAAGTTTCTCAGCCTCTAGGCCAAAACTCACTGGCTGTGTTTCAGATCTGGGAGGCCACTCTCCATCTTACACTAGCCCTTGGTTTATATCTTACAGATACACCTACTGTACACCAATAATTACTATATACTATATATTACTGTATGCTATACATCTCAAGCTCCTGTATCCTTTGGGTTTATATAGATATTCAGGTATTTTTCCACAAAACAGTGGTGATAGAAGCTGTGCACAGAAGTCTTCCTAAAGTAGTTGAAGTTATGTAGTGCTGCAATCAGTCCTGTCTGCCACACTTGCCCGACACATGACATACCGACACAGGAAAACAAAACAAAACAAATACTATAAAATGTCAGTAAATACATCTAGGCTGGCAATTGGGAGATTTTTTGGTTATCACAGCCGTGAATTATGAAACAGCTTTCTGGGAACGGAGATGGGGCAAACTGTTAAGGAATGTTAGTATGGCTCTTGGTAAGGGAATGGATTGGGTTGTATTTTGCAAGTTCCTGCAAATGGGAAAAATGAGTCAACTCACTGACCTAGTAATGCCCTTCCAACACTTTGTTCTAGATGGTATCTTTTCTTTAAACAGTTATAAAGCCAATCTGTTAAATGCTAATACCCTACTATTTTCAGAAAAGAACATCGAGACTCTTCCACATAAGTTTACAAGTCTGTTTGACTTGAATCCAGCTTCCAGCTCTATAAAATAAGATGGGTACACCTGTGGATGTTAAAGCTAATGGGTCTTACAAATCCTTTGGCAATCTGTAGTGTAAATTGAGGGTATCCAGCTGCTAAGTAAAGAAATATTTTCCACTCAGAAACTGTTTAAAAATGTTCAGGAGATTAAAGTCAGAATGAACCTGTTCCAAAGGATATATGCTAATGTGTCCTGCAACATCAGGTATCTTATTTTTAAGAAAAATAATTTTTAAAATTAACATACTAAAATATTAAATTAATATCAAAATAGATGTACATTGAGAATATTTTGAATGTGCTATGCAAGTCACTCTAAAATTAGAAGAGTCTATCACTTTAATCCTATAGTCTGAGGCAAATCAACTGTCTTTCAACAAACTCCAGTGACTTTAGTGGAGGTGCTGTGAGGCTCTTTGTCACGGTTCTGTTTACTTAGGCAGGTTCAAATCATTTTGCACATGCTGATTGTATAAAATATTCAGCAGTTCTGTTCTGAGCCTTATTCAGGGAACGATCTTTATTCAAGGGTTAATTCTTATTTCATTGGAAAAAATGAAGTTGCGGTGGGAAATATTCTACACATAAAAAAATACAGCAAGAACTAAAAATAAATCACTTGTTAAATGAATTTGCCTTTAAAATAGCTAAGTTCTGAAGATACAATAGAATGAACAATGAATTCTGTCATTCAGTCCTCTAAAGGGAATAGGATTCAGTGTATGACAAATGTAGATTTTTCTAAATGCATCTGATACCATTTACCGACTTCAGAGCCAGCAACTTCTTTGTTTAAAACAAGAATACTAATCTACAATATACTTAATAATATTTTGATCTATTTATTAATCTATTGCATATCTTAATACTGAGCATATAAATAGATTTGAAATAAGCAAAGTACATGTACATTCCTCTACCTATCAGGAGGACTATAATGAGATAATGTGCTAACTTTGTTCCACAACCCCAGGTCCCAGCTTTATCTTGCCTCCTTGTCCCTTATAGATTCTCATGAGATTGACTGTTTAGTACAAGTGACATCCTCATCTCTCTTTCTACCACCCTGCTCCAGTGATTTTAATCAAATATCTTTAACAGGTTTTTACTATGTTCCCTCTTGATTTTTGGTCCTGAATGAACAAGGTAATTAAAGTATGTGCATAATGTATTCTTGACTGTTCCCGTTGAGGTCAGTGGAGCAATTAGTAGCTTGCATGGCTGCTTATGTACCTTGAAGGCTCTGTGTGTCATGTTTTTCTCAAATGCAGCTTCCAGCATTAATGGCAATGAGTATCAGTTCCTGAAAAATTGACTTGTGAGGTAAAACTAAGCACCTGTGCTTCAGAGCTAAAAAAATCAGCCACACATTCAAAAAGTCTTGGTGTGAGACAGTCGTTTGTAACAGAAAATTGAGATCAAAAAGTAATACAAGTGCATCCTAATAATTTAGAGAGAGCATGCAATAGCATGAATACTAAAGGCTTCTATGTGCTTCATGCACATATATGGGTGGGAAAGTTACACCATTCTCAGTAGGTGAAAAAAACCCACAATATTTAAAACTAGACTGGAATCACAGTTAACTAATATCTAATATTAGAAAGTGACAGTTTCTGTGGAGCCTCTTGCAGAGATTCAAATTCTGTTGTGCCAGAAATTTTACTCCAATTTTAAAACATAGTTTTCTTACCAATCAGACACTAAAGTTGCTCTCTGTGGTTTTTTTTTCCCATCTATTCAATAATCTTCTAACTTCTGCGTGCCTTGCTGCTTGTTGTTTACAGATGATTGATACATGTATCCAACACTTGCCTGCAGTCTGCCATTATCTCTCCTTCTTGGGCATCTCAGGCTGTATTCATCTTACTGACAATACCTGAAATATCTTTGGAAAGGCTGTGAGCAACTCCAGATTCTCATGACACTTTACTGTAAAAAAATTACCAAGAAAATATTTCTTAATCTTAATTCAGAGGTGGTTATAAACCCCAAAACATGAGGTTCTTTTCTTCACTGGTATCATGGTGCCATGCTAGGTATCTGGTCTGAGCTAGCTTCTTTATCTAGAGGGTGTCCACATTGGTGCCTTAGGATTCCTGTGGTCTGGCAGGGTTATCTACATATTCAAGTGTCAACCAGAAGTGAAGAGAAATGCAGACTCTGTCTCCCTTCATGACAGACAATGTCCTCTTAGGGAAGTTTCTGCAAACAAAGGACGTTACCTCAAGGACACATGGAAACATGAATGAGAAAACCAGGCTAGGTTTAATGCTTTCAGCCATGGCACTGTGTCATTGAGCTCATGCCAAGGGTTTGTGCCTGTTTCCCAATGACTGGATGTGTTTCTGGCTGTGGATGTGTGCCTGTGCTCAAAACAGCACAGTTACAGTGAGTGACTCGAGCTGTAGTGCTGTGACCACTTTCCCAGGTTGGCTTTTACTGACCAACCTCTCAGTAAAGAACCTTTTCTTAAAGTTCAATCTGACCTTCCCCTGACACAGCTTGTGCCTTATCACTGGTCAGCACTTCTCCCTCAGCCTTCCCTTCTCCAAGGGACAAGTGACATAAACTGCTCCTTGCAATTCTTGTGCTCAAGATATTTCACCATCTTGGTCACCTTTCTCTGGATGGTCTCTAATAGTTTAATGTCCTTCTTACATTGTGGTGCCCAAAACTGCCCCCAACACTCAAGGTGAGGCTGCCCCAGCTCAGAGTAGAGCAGGACAATCCCATCCCTTGCCTGGCTGGTGCTGTCCCTGATGCCCCCAGGACACGGGTGGCCCTCCTGGCTGCCAGGGCACTGCTGGCTCACAGTCAATTTTCCATCAACCCAGACTCCCAGATCCCTTTCTGCAGGGCTTTCTCCCAGCCTTTCATCCCCCAGTGCATATGTATAACCAGGTTTAACCCATCCCAGGTGGAGAACTGAGTATTTGCTCTTGCTCAGTTTCATGCAGCTGGCAAATGCCTAGCTCTTCAGTCTATCCTGATCTCTCTGTAGCTCCTTTCTACCCTGCAGAGAGTCTTGTTTAGTATCATTGGCACACATTACATTTAATTCCTGCATCCACATCATTTATAAAGACATTACAAATTGAGCACTGGTGTCTGGTCACTAACCTGATGTACCCTCGTTTACTGTAACCCTTTGAGCCCAACCTGTGAGCCAGTTGTTCATCCAGTGTATTATGGACTTGCTCAGCTGAGTGCTGGACAGTTTATCCAGGATACTTTTGGACACAGTATCAAAAGCTCTGCTAAAATCCAAGCCCACCACATCTACTGTCTTCCTTTGATCAGCTGGGTGGATGACCTTGTCATAAGAGGAAATAAAGTTGGCTAAGCATGACTTCCCCCTTGTGGACCTATACTGGCTGTGCCTAGTGACTGCAGTGTCTCCCAAATGTTTTTCAGTTACTCTCAGAATAACCTCTAGAATTTTACCAGGCACTGAACTGAGACTGGAGGGCCTGTAATTGCCAGTGCCTTCCTTCTTACCATTCTTAAAAGTTGGGAGAACTGAGCCGGAAGTTGATTTTTCACCTGTGAGTCTCAAAAGATGTGGGTTCAATGTCCATCCTTCTATGGGGGTTTAAAAGTATTACAGACCAGGCCTGTACACCTAGAACAGCACAGTGGCCAGACATATCACAGGGCCTGAAACTGGAAAGGAATTTAAGTTTAGACATGGTTGATATATCTGAGTAAATAACTTAATAAAAGTTTATGAGAGTAAGAAATATATAATACCATCCTGTATAGACAGCCTATACTAGGAGAGCTCTAACTGTACTCTAAATCCTCTGTAAGTACTGTACTTCCTGCTAAATGATTCCAGAGTGTAACAGTCACTTTAGAGACCACAAGACCAATACATATGCTTTATAACTCAAAAGGTATTTCCAGTGTGCTTCACACTTTCCAAACCCTCCTCTACTATTTCCCTGCCTTACCACAAACAATTCTGCTGTCATTGGTCTTATTTTCTTCACTTCTCTCAGATGTAGTTTTCTCAATGTAATCTCAGAACTTCCTCCTCAAAATCTCTACTTCTAATTAAACAATTGTTAGATACAGAAAGTGCTTTGAAGGATTGGTATGCAACAGCAGTGATTGAAAAAATAATTTAATTAATTCAGATTCATTTAATCACTTCATAATTTTCTGATTTACGGTTTTTCTCATATTAAGCCTCAAGGGATCTTATTTTATTCTCTGTTTACTGTTGTTGACTTGTTTATTCCATGACTTCATATCTCTGTTTAGAACAGCAAGAGTGTGTCAGCCCTTTCTGATTCTGCTTGCTGATCATCTTTCTGTAGAAGTGAGATGTAATGGGAATAAGAAATTTGTGCAAATTACAATTTGTGTTGGGTGAGCCATCATCAAGTAGCTGACACAATTTCTCAGAAACCCATCTGCATTATTGTGGCCTGGGATTACCCAGGATTATGCCTCTGCCTCAAAGTCACACATGCAATGGGTTCTCCAAAGGTCTTGATTAAACTCTTCTAACTCAGCCAAGGAAATTTCCCAATCAGTTATTTTTACTCTAAAGATAACCCTGGAGAATAACACATGTCTGCAAAACAAAAAAGCAACCATGAAACACACATCTCCGCCCAGTGTTATCTTTGCCCTTTTTGTTATGTTTAGAACTGGGTAAACTTTGCCAACTTTATTTTCTTGAGTCTCATTTTCTGGACAGTGCGTGGTTCTTTTCCTTGCCAGCCTCAGTCTCTAACCCTTTACACTATATATTCAGTGATAGGAGACTCCAATCCTGCACTATCTGAGTCTGGGACAACACCTATTAGGTGGATTGATTTGTAGAATAATGTAGTCCCAAACATTTTTGGCTTGTTCTGTCCAACAGGTCCAAAGACACTCCACCCTAGATTTTGCCAGGTCACAGAATATACTAACTGCATCCAGATGGAAAGATATTCAGAAGACAAAAGGGAGTTCCCAGCTAGATTCAGATATGTTCCACATCCTGCATGTTTTCCAGTTTAGGAAAATCTTTTTTTAAAATTGCACTTCAAGGCCAATATGGCAAAGATGATAAAAAATGTATCTTCTGCCAATAACTACATCAAAATCACACTAAAATATGGCATGATCCTATAGTTAGTTATTTTGCAGTAGCTTTTCAACAGCATCAAAAGCAATGACAGTATTTTCGCTGTCACATATTTCTATAAAACTATGTGTTTCTTTCACAAGCCGTATGTTTTTAGCAATTAATGACAAGCAACAGAATGTCAGAA
The DNA here is from genome assembly GCA_013397375.1 of Toxostoma redivivum. NCBI lineage: Eukaryota > Metazoa > Chordata > Aves > Passeriformes > Mimidae > Toxostoma > Toxostoma redivivum. The sequence continues at coordinate 1,493,169 of VXBI01013418.1, read as the reverse complement.
AGACAAACAGTGGGCCCTCATTCTCTGTTTTCAGACTAACTCTTAAAACCATATTCAGGTTCTTAGATTTTCATAGAAGGTAATGGCTCATTTCAGATGTAATTCATGTTCTCTGGGTGTGAAACCTACATTGCAGAGATATTTCATTCCCTATTTAAGGAAATGGAAGATGTCATCTATGTAAAAATCACATTCATCTGGAGAATTAGATATGCTAGTTGCTTAGGTTCTAAATAAGCAATAGAAGAAAAATGTTTTTAATTTAAAGTTGCCCAAAAATATCTATGGCAAAAAATACTACTTCATTGTTCCAAAGGAATTCCCCATTATTTATTGTTAAACACTAACCAGTCCTAGCAGAAATTTCTTAACAGACTAAACCATGCAAGTATTGAGTCATATCTCTTGTGTTGTGCCACATTATTTTTCTTTTTTTTATTATTTTTACTGTTTTGATAGATTAAAACAGAAAACTTGTGGAGCCACAAAGTTCTTCAAGTTTCAGTCCAACACAGCTTCATAGGAAACAGTTATGCACTTTCAATTGTTCATTCTTTCCAGTATCAGGTAGATTTTGAGATTATATTTGCCAACATACTGCCCTGCTTCCACGTTTAATAAATGTTAGAAGAAAGAACAGGTCTGTGGCCTGGTATCCTGCTGCATATTTCTGTATCCAGAGGCTAATGACCTTTCAGTTAATCCAGTTTCAAAATGGCAGAAAGAATCATGGATAATCTAATGTGGATGTACATATTACTGGTTCAACTGATTTCTTCTGCTAGAGGAAAAGAAACCTAACTCACTGCTTTCTAAAATGTAGGAAAAGGTTGTGTCAGTTTGATTTGCTTAAGACTATTCCTACAGGATAAGACACTGGCATCTTTAGAGAAACGCTTCTGTTCCCTGTAAAACATTCTGTGTTAACATTTCTAGATGCAAAATGAGAAAGGAAACATGTCATTGACAGAGAAGCCAGCTAGTCTTGCACTTTCCCCAAACTACATCTCATCTGTAACAGTTTGGTTCCCCCAAAAGATCTTTGAGAGCAAAATTAAGTGCTTCCTTCTTTTTGTCTGCCCTAACATAAAACCTGTTACATTTCTCCTAAACTCATGGCTACACTATTAACAAGCAACTCCTCAAAAACTCCTCTTAAAATTTTTGGCTTTTAAACAAACACTACACTAGGTCATAATAGTTACAATACATTTGACATTTGGAGAAGACTCTCATTTTTGTTTGGTTTTGTTGTGTTTTCTGATGGCTGCTGTTGGATTGAAAGGAGATTGAAAAAACTCCTTTTTTCCTGAAAAAGCAGAATTTCTTAGGTGTTATCCAAATATTCAGTTCTCAAGGAAGGAAAGATCCAACAAACATGAAATCAGAAATGAAGACCTCCTACACATGATTTGGTAAAAGACCAACAACAATTACTCCTAAGTCTTCTGTTTAATAAGCAACAAAAATACAGTACTGTCTTCTCTCTTTTTGCAAGTGACACAGAGGCTCCTGGAGTGCCAGGTTTCAGCCACTGAGTGCACAGGAACTGGATGCCATAAAATGATAAAACTACTGCAGCTGACATACACCTCAGAATACTTCAGATCCTATGTAGTCTTACCACATTTTGTAACCTGGAGCATGCCTGCAGGATGCTTCCTGCTTTTTCCATTAGTTTCCTGCCTCCACTTGCTTTATTTCTCCTGTACTTGCACTATAAACATTTCTCCTATGTTTGAGTTTTTGTTTTCCATTACTTTTTGCTGTTGATTTGTTGCTGGAATCTCATGTCAAGAAGATTTTTTCAAAACTTCTGCTTTTTATTATGATGGACCCAGCCAAACAGGAACAAGGTCCCCAGGGCAGTGGTCACAGCACCAGCCTGACAGAGCTCAAGAAGGGTTTGGACAATGCTCCCAGGCACATGGTGTGACTCTTGGGGATGGTGCTGTGCAGAGCTGGGAGCTGGACTTGATCCTGGTGGGTCTCTTCCAACTCTGCACGTTCTGTGATTCTGAAAAACTGATGAATTTTAGAATGGCTCAGGACTCAGACCATGTTGCAGAACTGTATTTCCCAGTTACCCTCTCGCAGTGAAATGGATTCAAACTTTGGGTAAGGATTCAATTAGGTATTCCAGTGCTGCTCAAGCCCTGTGTTTGGGCCAGTACTTTTGTCTGACTTATACCAAGAGATAGTTGTTTTGCCAAAGATGACTGTAATTATTGGCTGAGATAGTTTTATTCATCAATGTGCTCATTTAAGACAGCAAATAAATAAATAAACAGGCTCTGTCATGGTACAGTATATCTTAAATAAACAATCTTTTTACCATGTGTTGATGATTAATGAATGGCTGCTTCTGGCAGACCACTCAACTGTAGCTCCAGGCATGGGACATTGTAAGTTTCCAAAAAAATAGTAACAACTCCCCTTATACATACTTCAGACAGCCGCTATACATCGCAGTTTCCATGAAAAACAGGAATTTGGACTTGGATGAGTTGATTTTTTATAGGTCAGAGCTTATAGCTCATATAAATTGTGCACACATTCCTCAATTGCACAGGCCTCCCTAATATAAAAACAGATGCAGCCTTGTGTTCATGTAGTTCATAGAGTGTGTCAGTGTTGGACTTTTCATAAAAAAATATCCTGCAGTGGTTGAAAACAAGCCCTTCTTGCTTCACTAATTCTGTCCCTTTTCCACTCCTGCCCACTTCCCCTTTCCTGCTGTAGTGGTGCAAGCATTAGAGCTGGGCACATCTGCCTCTTGTAACCATTGCCAGCATTTCTACTTTGGGAAACAAATGCAAAAAACTGTAGCAGCACTACTGGCAGATAACAGAGCACTTCAATCTGCATTTTTCTAGTATTGTCTGGATGCTGTATATTTTTCCAGAACTTGGCCAGCAGGGTGAAAGACTGTCTTGCTGTTACTGTGACACACCAGATCAGATTGAATCTCCTGGAGAGGATGGGAGATGCAGAGTTGGCTCTTCCCCAGGAGCACTGGAGTAGGCTCAGCACAGAGGGCTTTCTGGAGCGCAGAGCTGGCGGCAGGGGAGGCAGGGCAGGAGGGTGCTCTGCTCAGCGGGACCAGGCTGGCAGCCAGGTCACACAAGGCATGGAAAGAAAGAGACATTCACAAGACTCAAAGTGGTGGGTTCAGTTTCTTCAATTTGGGAAGGTAACAAAAACTGCTGGATTGACACTGCTGAAAAAGAAGGGAGAGTTGAAGAGGAGTCTTCTTTTTAGAGTATCTTACTCAGGAGGCCTGATTTTCTCAAATTTTGATCTAGTTTATTAGTTTTGTCTTCTAATGCTGTAAAAGGGCAGTAGCCAGAAAAGTTTGAGAGAGAGATCTGAGGGGTCATGGGTGGGTTTGGACATCACAGACAACTCTTTTCTGGTTTAGCTATCACAAAAGCTGCAAAACACAGCCTTGGGGCAGGTCCAGTGCCAGTGCATGCAGGTAACCATAAAGTACTGCCTGTTGTGTACTCAGTTCCATTTCTGAAACAATAAATGTTTAAAGAGGTGAGTGACAGAAGTTAACTACAGTAGAGAGGCTGGCCAAAAAGCAAGCAGAAGGTGAATGAGGAAAGGGTAAAAATACTTGGAGGTGCCACAGACACTGGTTCAAATAGGAAAACAGAGAGTGACCTGCACAGTTACTATAGCCTTCCAACAGAGCTATGAGAAAAAAACCCAGAGATGCTGTAATACCTTTGGATGTAGCTGGTTTATTTATCTTATTTGATTTTATATTTCCTTCCAATGAGAATGTTATTATTCCAGTGACATCACCCACCCAGATCTGTGTTCAGGCAGATGCTGACACACTAAAGCAAGTGTGGATGAAGCCTATCAAGACCATTAAAGTGCTGGAGCATGTGACATGTGAAGAACCTTCAGAGAATTGTTTTGGTAAATCCCAGGAGAAGGCTCGAGATGGAGGAGACATTATTGCTGTCTCTAGCTCTCAGCAGAGTATACAGAAGAAAAGAGAGCCAAACCATTGTCAAAGGTGCACTGATAGCACAAGTGGCATATGTAAAATTCTGATTACATTCTGATCACAAGGAAGCTTTAATTTTTTAACCAGGAAGCTGGTCAAACCCTTGAAGAGGATGCCAGAGACTGTGCAACCTTCATCCCTAAAGATATTCAGAACTCATCTGGCAAATCCATGACTCACCGGGTCTAGCTGGATACATTTAAAGCAACATCAGGTTGAAATGCTCTCCAGAGGCCTCTTCCAACCTAATTCATCCTGTGACTCTATGACTTAACCAATTATCCTCATGTTTACTTTCCACAACACCCTTATAATATTGATAGCTTTAGTTAAAACAAGGAACTTTTCCTCATTAAACTGCTTTTAGTGTTCTTTGTAAAAACAGCCTCCGAAAAAATTTATTTTGTCATTATTTTCAAACTCTTGTTGTAGACAAACTTGAAATACACAGCTGAACTGGAGAAACAGAACATAATGATGCTGATCCTCTTTCCTGGCTTGGATATGACTGGGATGGTAACATAACCACCTCCACCAAAAAACATAGGTCAGAGCCTGAAAAAACAAATTCTTCAAATGAAAAATGAAGAAATTGTGCAACATCTCTACAGTTCAAGGGTTCTTCTCTAGAGCATGAAAAGACCACTGTGTTATTTTTTATTAAAACTAATCACTCTTTAATAAAAGGCCATTTGTTGCATTAGTAAGGAAGCATAGCAAATCTTTCTTACAGGAGTATGAATGCCTTCAAGCAAGACAGCTGCACTCAGCACTGCTATCTCTCAGATGGTGATTCAAGCTGTCTTCCTTTCAATAATGAAAGTTTTGTACTGCTGTGCAGAGTAAGCAATGAATAAATTTGCATATGTTTGAGGTTCTTGTTTGCCATGAAGGTCCTCTCCAGGACATAAACACTCTGACTCCCCAGAGAACTTCACACTTGATGTGGCTGGTACTCATCAAGTACAGCCTTCTTGAGGAATTGAGAACAGTGAGTAGGTAGTGACTACAGATTCTTTAATACACAACTACACCCATACATTTATGCACAGTTCTCCACTTCTCAACAGTCACTTGTGCACCCAGAGCCCTCATTCTCATAAAAGCCTCTTGGGCTGAATCCAGCTCTCTAAACAAGCTGATGTTCATGTCTGTCTGCAGGTCTGAACTGCGGGCTGGCTGGCAGCTGCAAGAGCAGGAGAACCAAATTAAAGGGAGCACAGATGAAAAAAAGTGTTAAAGTATAAATTTGCTCCAGTACAAGAATGTCTTCTCATCAAATGAACAAGATATATGAGCACACAAAGGATTCGTCATTCAAATTCTAATTGCTGATAACCTACTAATCTTTCCTTGTCAAGAGAAAAATACAGTTTCACCTCATTATAGCAGAAGAAGACACTGTTCAATGCCTTTGGGGAAACTCCCAAGGGTTTGTCCTCCTTCAACTAATTCTTGACCTTTATATTAACATTCTGGCTAGTCTCAACATGTACTATCTTAGAATGAAGCAGTAGCTTTAGTGGTAGCACAATTTTTCTGCTGGTTGATTTAAATTTCTTTAAGCAAGTAACTAACAATCCTGATGTTTAATTCTTGAAAGATTGAGAAAATTAATGAATTCAAAGCCTGAGTTTGCTTTCTTTTGAATATGGAACAAATAACATGTTTTCTTACTACAACATGTTTTCTTAACACAACCTTAATCTCAGAGGCTGACAAGCTTTGTATTTCACAGGAATAATGGGACCATTTAAGGGGTTTGATCTCGAGAAGTACCTACTAGACTGTTTTTATGTTTGCATATGTTGTGAATTTTGAGGTGCTTTTTTCATGTTGGCTGCAGTAGCGCATAGAAATCATTACTTTCAAATATTTTTCTGGATATTCAAAACCATTATAATTTATTAATTTTGTAACTTTTGAAAGTATAATAACTGATGTCTAATAATATTGTAATGTCTTTAGTAATACTATTAAAAATGTTTTACATATTAGTGTTTATATTAAAAATACATATAATTTGTCATATGCATCAGTGCCCACCTCACCCCAACCAACAGTACACACAACAGTAAACAGGAAGTGGAGTTTTTAACCACCCTGAGTTACAGTAGATATGCTGCCTTCGACTCTTGAATTCCATTAGCCAGGTGCAATTATATCTCCTGCAGAATCCTGTGGCAAAGGAGAAGTTAATTTCATAATTTACTATTATGACCTAAAGTACATACACATACATACAAAACTTATAGCCTGAGCTGACAGTCTGAATTCTCTCCTGCTCCTCACCATCCCCTCAGCTGGCAGGGATTCTTACATTTCAGCTTAAAATGTGGATTTCACAACTGCTTTTATAAGGTGCCATAGAGAGGTATGGAAAGGCTTTTAAAAGCTCCATTTACTTTACTGTGCACTTGTATTTCAGTAACACAGAATCCTCCACAAAAGTGGGGCCTGTCCTTGTTCAGGGTCTACCTGCTTCCTTCACCTCCCTCCCCTGCCTTCCTGCCCCCAAGAGCTGCCTGGCAGCTTTGCAGGAAAGGGCTCTAAGTCACTGCAAACAAAGAGATTCCAGTTCTCAGTTACAGGGGCAACACTTCCTTTCTGTGGCAGCTTTTCCTTCAGGGGAATATTCATGTGGACTCTCCCCTGAAGTCCAGTTGGAGAAGTGTTCCACCTTGAAATCAGCCAGATCCATTGCACTTTTATTTATTTTAAAAGCTTTTCTTTGCAGATGTGCAGTAGTAGACATAGCTGGAGTTCTTACTCCTATCCACAAACCAGAGGTTCAGGATGACACGGTGCAAGTTCTGCCATTTCACAGAAGTATTTTTACATAGAGGGTACCCCTTGCCCAGGCAGAAACTGCTCAGCGGTTCAAACACCAAATGAGAAGACCACATAAGAACTACACTGGAAATTATTTTTTCCTATCCCTGATACTATCTGGTTGAAGAAAATTCTCTGCATTTTGCATAAACAGCAAAATTCCCACAGTATCAAGACATTTAATTTAAAAGTATAACAGAGCTTGCAAAGCATGTCACCTTGGATGTGTTGAAAATTTTTTTTTTAATTTTTAAATGACTTCAAAATTTTGTTTGAAAGCTACCAGCTGATATGATAAGCTTATTGATATGGTAAGTGGGTCAAGTCATATAAATTCTGAATATGTAAGATCATATCATTCTTAAAAGGCACTAATAGTAAACCAGACTGTTTAGCACCAGCACCGTCACAGGCAAATCTTGGGTTAAAATGCTCTCCTTTTTAATAGTTTCTCTTTTATATTAAGAATAATCATCCAAAAAGTTTCATAATTTTACAGAAATGTTCCTTTGTAGTTTCTTGATTTAATCTCTTTGGCTTCTTTCACCTTTAAGATCTCTTCAGCTTGACAGACTGGATCCAGCTTTGGCTTTTAAGATACACTTTGCCATTTTGTGTGTCAGCCTTAATCAATTTGTCTGTTTCATCCCTTTGATTCATGTGACCTGGAAAAGAGAGTTGTTTTAGTTTAATTTGACACACAGTAAATATATCATCTTCACATTGTCATTTTTTTCCAAGCTCCCTGTAAGCACTTATAACACTTTTATTTGGTGGAATTTGTGTACTTTTAGCAAAGACTTCTGACATTTCCTTCTTGGTACAGTTTTTTTGTATTAATCTAATTTCCCATAATACATCTTTATAATAGAGTAGCGGTTTTTATTATATAGTACTGTACTTTTCATTCTAAGCTAAGAAACATCTCATTGTGGGTTGATCCTGGTTGGATATCAGGTACCCAAAGCCACTCTACCACTCTATTCCTAAAATGAATTGGCCAGAGAAAATATAACAGGCTCATGGGTCAGGATAAGGACAGGGAGAGTTCAGTCACCAGTTACTGTCACAGGGAAAACAGACTCGACTTGGGAAAAAAATTAATTTCATTTATTCCCAATCAAATCAGAGAAGGGTAATAAGAAATAAAGCCAAATCTTAAAAACATATCCCACTCACTCCTCTCTTTATTCCAGGCTTAATTTCACTGCTGATTTCTCTACTTCCTCTCCACCAGAGGCACAGGGGAACAGAGAATGAGGGTTTTGTTCAGCTCACGCATTATCCCTGCCACTCCTTCCTCTGCAGGAGGAGAACTCCTCATGCTCTTCCCCTGCTCTAGCATGGAGTCCTCCACAAGCTGCAGAGGGATCTCTGCACCCTTCCAGGGGCTGCAGGGAAATCTCTCTCTGCCATCTGGAATACCTCCTGCCCCTGCTTCTGCACTGGCCTGCACATCAGCAGGGCTGTTTCTGTCACATGTTTTCACTCCTCTCTCCAGCTGCTGGTGTGCAGTAGGGTTTTTCTCCTTTAACTGTGTTATTCACCATCACTGATGGGTTCAGCCCTGGCAAGTGGTGGGTCCACCTTGGAACAGGCTGGCTCTGTAGGACATAGGGGAAGCTTCTGGCAGGCTTCTCACAGAAGCTAGCCCTAGAGCCCTCCCACTACTAAAACCCTGCCACACAAACCCTACATGTACTGGTTTTCTCTGGGATAGGGTTATTTTTTTTTTATAGTAGCTAGGATGGACCATGTTTTAGATTTCTGCTGAAAATCATGTTGACAATATACAAAATTCGTTATTTCTGAGTGGCCCTTTCACAGCATCAGGGCCTTTTCGGTTTCTAACAATGCTCTGTCAGCAACAAGGCTGGGGGCACACAACAAGCTGGGAGGGGACAGAGCCAGGACAACTGACCCCAAATGACCAAAGGGATATTCTGAACTGTATGGTGTCATGTTCTGTAATAGAGCTGGCAGAAGGAGGAGCAGGGGACATTCAGAGTGATGGCATTTGTCTGACCCAGTACCTGTTATGTGAGATATATCCCTGCTTTCCTGGGGATGGCTGAACACCTGCATGCCCTGGGAAGTAGTGCAAGGATCCCTTATTTTGTTTGGCTTGTGTGCACAGCTTTTGCTTTATCCATCTGTGTTAATCAAAGTCTTTTTATCCCAACCCATGAATTTTCCCACTTTTACATTTCTGCTTCTCTCCCCCAGTCCATTGGTGGGGAGTGAGTGGCTGCCTGGTGCTCAATAGACTCAATAGTTCTGGTTAAACCATGACTCTATATGAGATACTAATCTGGCTAAGTAATTTCAAAGATTTTAATTGTTATTGTAAACACTGAAAAGAGGCACAGTAAAACCTGATTGTCCAGATGACCTGACATTTTGCTACTATTACTGTTTCCTTACGATAATGGCCTAAAAAAACCCCCGCAACCCTGAGGTATCTGTCTTCTTATGTGTTTCACAGAAACTTTCTATTCACAGCCATACTCTGAAAAGCTCACTCTGGAACAAAAAAGAGAGTTCAACTCAGTCTCATTTATAATTAAGAAACTGAGGCCAAGAGAAAATAAGTGACCTTCCAAATTTATACAAAAGATTTGTGTCCATATTGGGAATTAAACTGGGATCTTTAAAGTCCCAAATCAGTGCCTTTATCACAAGATCAACCTTCACTTTGGTTTATCTTCACAAAATATCATTTATTATTACTTTAGTGTTCATTTAACTGTGTGAATTCTAAGTTTAGAACTAATTTGAGCCTGGAATAGCAAGAGGGATGGCAGGGAAGCAGATTCTGAACCAACTTTGCAAACATGCTCTGCTCTGACCTGTAACACAGCTGAAATTAAATTTTGGCCACAGCAAACAGTGGCAAAACTCCAACTGACATCACTGCATTGGTTTCCACAACTCAGGCCTACGTGCCAGAACTTTTCAATAGCATTTCAGTGCTTGAGCAGTTCTATGTAGGATTCATTTAAGTTCATGGGCCAAACCCACAGCAATTCACAATAGGTTGAGGCATGGTTTGGAAGTACAGAGCTCTCAGGAGTCCAACAATGTCAGAGTCACTTCAGTGTCCCCTGTTATTAGACTATAACTTGCCTTCAGGTGTCTCCATGGGGATGTCCTAGTACAATTTCTGCACTCCTCACTGCTCCAGACAGCACCAGTCTCAATACACTCAGTGTCAGCATCATTCCTACAGTAAAGCAGAATCCACAGACCTACTCCCCATCTAATTGCAGACTTAAATCTGGGATGAATCATCAAGTTGGACATATGTGTTGGTTCTGGAATCCATTAAAATTGAATCACTGATTTTCAATAGTATTGTATTAGAGAGTATAGAACGAAAGTTAAAACAGAATCTGTCTTTCAAGCATAGATAGCTCTTAAAACATTTCATCAGTCTGGTTTTCAAACAGAAAACAGCCTCCAGGTGATAAGAAATTGAACCAATGAAGAAATACAAAGCAAAATTTCAGCTGATCCTTTAACAGAGCTGTAGAACACTAAAAATATGGCTTTTTCTCCTAGGGAGAGAGGACACAATAAATGTAGGGCAAAGATACACTTCCAAAAAGTGCATATTGGAGTGCTTGGTCCCAGTTCCTCTCTCTCATGTTTTTGTGACTATGGCTTGTACTTCTGTACAAGAAACAAACACTGAAGCATAGAATCAGTGCTGTAAATGGTTTCATGCACTGCTTACACCTTGGCAAAGAAAGTTAAAGAAGAGTTTAGAGAAAACAGGAACAAATTTACAAGAGCTATTTTAAAGCTACATTATTGTCCGAGCTCTGTTTCTCATTTTGTTTTTGCTATGTGAATGCAAAAAAAAAAAGTTCTGTTCCTTATACTTCTTCTGGAAATTTGCCTGTGAGGCAAATATTAAGGTTATTAAGCCCATCACTGGTAGGAGGTTCAAAGTTATTTCTGATATTTAAATAGCTCTGGGTATGGGGCACTAATCAAGCAACAAGGTTTAGCTGGAGACCTTTTGATGATCGCTTGGGTTTTAACTGTACTCACTGCTTGTACTCTGAGCACCATGAGAACATAAGTGGATTTTGAGGAAGACATTGCTAGCTTGATTAAATCACAAAAGCAAACAGCCTCATGGACTGAGCGGGGGGGGATTAATTTCAAAACCCACCAGTCAAGACAGCAGCCCGAGTTCAGAAGACAGATACACCATTACGCTGTGTGGCCACCTTTTCAATTTAATGCCCAGGGGAAAGGTTGTGTTTCCCCCCCACCCCCAATTAAACTCCTTGTGCTGTTTAAAGGAAAGTAACACCTTTGCAAAACTTTACAGAGTCAAGTATTGAATGTTTATTTACTGGTCTTCCTGGAGACTGGAGAAGTTGAGAGCTCTATTTTCATACCACAAAACACAAGAAGAAGATCATATTTTAAGTGTCATTCATTGGTAGTGTTAGTGCTGTGGTATATACCAAAAGGCTGTGAACAGCTTGAGTTGAATGCAAGCTGAAACCAATAAAAATCTGTAGGATATCATCTCATCTAATGTGTTTAATAAAAGTTGGATGAACTTTCTATTTGACTCAAAGGAATGTAATCATTTCCAGATACAACCTGGGTCTTTGTTTATTTTTTTTAAGATACTGCTTAAGGATCAAGGCTTCACAGAGGGCAGTGTGTAGAAGGACATTGTAAAACAAAGCTCTTCCCACTCAATTCTAGAGGCCAAGAGTCAATAAAAACTGCTTCTAAGAAAGAAGGAAAGTTCTGAAGTGCCTTCAGAACAGACAAAATGGGAGGCGTGACAGCAGATAGTGTTACTCCTGGGATCAGAACTGCAATGCTGACTGCAACAAACCCCAGACAGCTGCACAGTGGGAGAAGGAGCACTGCACTTGGGCAGCTGGTAAGCTTCAGATAAAAGCTGAAGTTTCAGCAGACTGACATAATACAAGCTTTCAGTTATTTCCCTTTTAGAGGCACGTTGTTTGTCTCACGGTATTCACTGCCCCTTCAGCTGTGTTTGTATTCAACCCTTGAACTCCAGGCAGCTAAAAAGACAGACATTACCTTGGAGTAAACAATATAGAATTTCTCATAATGAAAACTCATAAACACATCCATCCATAAAGCTCTGTGCTTGGTAGAGATTCAGCCCCCTCTGGCACACTAAAGGGAAGGCCACAGCATTCCATAGGCTGCTCTCCCAGTACTACTGTACGAGGGACCACTGAGTGAACAGTGAGAAGTAATTATTCCTGATGGCAGGAAACATATGTCTAGATCCCCTTTGCTCCAGCAGAGAACATCAGGCAGATGTTAAAGCTATATAAAGCTATATTTCAGTGCATGCCTGAGTGAATGATTGTTGTAAGGAGAAAGGGGCTTCTCACCACAATCCATGGGGAGAACCAGGCAGGATGAGAAGACCTGAAGCATGTTAATAAGAGGAACCTGAAAAGTCAGAGGCAAGACAGTAGTGTCCATGTCCATCTTTTCAAAGGAATCTGGTAATTACAGACAGGCTGATTCTCCAGAGGCACAGGAAGGAGGCCAGCTAAGAAGTTCTGCAGTATTAAAAGAATAATTGGATACTTGATCAACCCATAAGGTAGAGGCAATGCGTACCTGAAAATTTTCATAGGGGAAAAGGAGTTAGAGAAGTCAATGGGGGATTTCCTCCATGTCCTGTATACGCATCTGAGGGAAGGCTTAAGTTAACATGGGAGAGTCTATTACCTGCATGGTCACCATAGGCATGGCTCAGAGGAACACTGCTCTCAGGTGGTTTAGCAAAGCTCTTGTGCTGTAGTTGGGATGGAGTTACTACCAAAACCTGAGAGCCCTGGTAACTGCTGCAATTGTTGTCATGCTGACAACAACTGGAAGCAAGTATGTCTTGACTTGGGAGAAAACTAACTCTCAAAGCATATGCTCTTTGAATAAGGACAGAAAAATATAAAGAGGTTTGCCAGTTGGGAAGGTAAGAACAGGGAGACACAATAACAATGACAAACATCCACAGCCTCTGAGGAACACCTGAGACATGGTGGGACATGGTGGGACTTTTACCATGGACACTCACACAGCTGCTGTAAACCAGATGAAGTGCCTGCAAAGTTAAAAGATTACTCAGCACCAAGCAGATGGCATCAGGTGAAAAGTTGTCAGTGGATATGAACTTGGCAGAGGCGGAGAAACTCTCTGACACCACTCAGAGATGAGATTTATATGGTTTATTTTCCAGACAATTAGGTTTGGAAATTTACTCCATTAGCTACAAAGAGTCAAATAAAGTCTCTGAATGACTGCAAGACTTTTTCCAGCAGGTTTACAGTGGTCAACACACAAGCTGGCAACCAAGGGGCTGAAGTGTGTCTAGTGGCTGCATTTCATTTAGTCCCCATCCACCCATATGCCTGATAACCTTCCTTTGTTACTGTGGAGTGGGTGGGAGCAGATGGTCACAGCAACCTGAGACAAGAGAAAACAGGGCTGAAAGCCTCTCCTGAGGAAGCAGTGAATTTGGTCTGAGATGCTCACATCACCTGGTCTTCACAATCTGCAGTACTGACAGTCCTACTGCCTCCCCAGACAAGTGCTACAAGGAAGTTTACCTTGGTAATTAGCTAAGTTTCCTTTACCATAAGGTCAAGTTATAATTTCCAGTCCTAATGCCAGGGGACAGAATAATTTATTTCTTTATTTCTCTGTAGCAACTTCTTATGTACTAGAAAAATGCATCTTCTCTTCCCTTTGTCTTCTCTTTTGAGACAAAAGCAGAACTTTCCAGTCTTCTCTCATTAATCATGATTTTAAGACTCCGATCACATGTACTCCTTTAGAGACTCTACAGTTTTGAAGCATAGTACTCAAAACTGGACACATTCCAGCAAAGTACTACTAATGCCATGTAAAGCCAAAGGATTATTTTGAGTTTTACAGAACCATCATGTCACTATGCTGTTTGTTTTCACTGGTGCAACATTACTGTTTCCTGATATTATTTAAATATTGCTTCTCTTGGGACTACACAGGTAATTGTTCCTACCTCCATACTGTGAACTTAACTTATTGGAAAATGGCCTAAAAAGCATGTAAATCAAAATTATATGAACTTTAATCTTGACCTTCAACATGTTTGCAACTCCTTTAACATAACAATCTCCTATGTTCCTTTTCTGCTTAAATATTTAACACCTTTTAGCCTGCTACTCTTTCTCTTACCACATGTAGTACCTATAGCTAATTACCCACAGGCATAAGATTTAAGAACACAGGCAGACCTGGAGACAGGGAGAAGGGAGAAATTGAGCAGTAAGGGCTTCCCTTCTTGCCAGGGAAAAGAAAGAACACCTTGACACGATTGCAATTAGAAATTACTGTAATTACTCAAGCATTCTAAAGGCAGACAGCCAAACACTTTCACTGATGGAAGCTGGACCAGTGCTTAGCATGAACTCTGTTTTTGTAACATTTCATTAAACCATACATACTACTTCTAAGACTACCTACTGATGCCAATGGAAACAGATGTCTTGCCCTTGCAAATTACTTCAAAGAATAAACTCCCTGTCACTGCTCTCTACTTCCCTCCTTTTCTCAGCAAGTGTCTCAGTTTTGCAGGAAAGTCCCTTCTTTTCCAAAAAGAGCAAAACACATTTTCACACTCTCATCCCTCTGTTTCTAGAGCTCTCACTCCAGTCTTCCACCATCTTGCTTTCACTAAATCCCACTCTATTCCTTAGCTATCTGGAAAAACCCTGGATATGAGTGCTTGTGGGACTGTAGTGTACTGACTCCCCTCTCAGTGTGGAAGGAGGGGGTGATGCACATGATAACTGCTCTAAAGCAGTAGGGAAGGCTCTCCTAAAGCAGGAGAGTAAAGTGCAGGACAAAGTGCATGTTTACCCAGAACTATGCCCTGTCTTCCCACTGGACACTCTAATGCCTTCAAATATTCCCAGAGGCAAGCAAAGCTTCTTAAAAGATCACAGTTCCTGTGCTGCTCACATGAGAACTGGATTTTCTGAAAAATCATCTGTTCTCAAACTAACCTTTGAACTCAAAAGCATAAAACTCCTAAACTGCCATTCTCTTGTGATACAGTTTTTAACCATTTGGCAAAACCCCTCTTCGCTCTGTTTTACATTTCTTCAGTCACAGCAGCAGGACAACTACAGACCTTGTATCTGAAACTTCAACAGTAAATAATGTTCTCAGGATAAAAAAAATCTATTAAATTATTTTCAATTATTTGTGAATCTAATTATACAAGAAAATTACCAAATATCACCCTTAGGAAAAAGCAATTGTTGATAGTGAGGGGGCAAGTGCTTTGCCTGCAGAAAGAATACAACATAAGGTAAAGAGAAATAGAAGCAGGAAGTATCTCCCTTTTTATGTAATGCCTTAACTTCCTTAAACAACTGATAATCATTAGCCTAATGCTGTTGCCTTTGCATAATTCTTGATTATTTCTGTGCCTTTGGGATATGTATATTTGAGAGTTAATTAATCAGAGTCATTTTTGGCCTCAAGTACCAAGATAATTTCCATACAGAACAGTGGGTTGAAAAACTGCATCTGCTTCAGTGATGACTGTCCTACACAAACACTGACTGGGATGTGAAACCAGAGAAGTCATTCAGCTGTGTATATCTGAAACACCACTCTTATCTTTAATGTTGCCAAAGTACAAGATGATTGATTGGCCAGTGGTCCACATTCACTGAGAAGTCTTGTTTTACTGCTGAGGTGATTCATTCCACAGAGTCTTGCTAGAATCTGGGGTCCTTCCACAGATTTCTAGCCTGAGAACTTCTAATTATGGTTTTTAAAGAAACTGTATTTAATAACCACTACTAAATGGAATAGATATATAAGCAGGCTGCATACTAAAATTATGTAATTACACTTCTAATGTTTCCTGACTTCGAGATTATCATCTTACATGGGGGAGGAAAAGAAAGAGTTTTTTGTACATGTTTTCTTAGGCTTAAAACCAGAGCAAAACTCAAAGCCTTACCCAATCTGCTATCACATCAGGTCACACTGACATAACACGTTCAAACATAAAGCTGGAGCCCCCAGACACATTAAGTTAATGTTTTCTCTAAAGCAAACTGTGTAATTGGTAAAAGCAACAGCATTAACTTCCAGATAGCCACATCTGGAGTGGGGGAAAGAAATGCACACCCTGACAGTGAATTGTGTAACTGTTTTCTAAAGCAGCAAAGAGCAAGACATGGCATTCTAAGCTCAATTTTAAACTCCTTACAAGAACACCTCCAGTAATTGCAGATACCTTTCCATGTACTCTCTCACTCTATTCCTCCAGCTCCAGCTTCTTCTGCTTTTCTCATCTCCCACTCATCATTTCTCAGCCTATCTCATACTGTACATTTATAAATATGCCATATACCCCTTTTATTTCCCCTTTGACTCAGAAACAGACAGATTTTTTTTTATTATGTTTTTAATATCACAGATTGCCTAGGAAAGTCTATGTGACTTTGTAAGCCAACAAAGCAATGGGTCAAATTCAGCTCTGGATTATCTCCCACAAATTCACTGGACTAACACTAAGGAGGAATTTGGCTCTAAGACTTTTAATTGAAGAAGTTGATTACATTCACAAGTCATTTACCAAATAAAATTTTTAAGTCATCCAGTAACATGGGGAGTACAACAGCACAAGTAAACATCTGAAAGTGAAGCAGATTAAACAAGCAGCTGCCAAGGACAATAAACTAATAAAGAAATGTGGATGCCTTTGACTTAGGCCAGACAGACATTTATTGGAAGCCAAGATTAGTAAGTCTTACCACTTATAGTTACATGGTCATCTTTGGAGGCACTCTGCGTTTCTTTTAACTTGATCTCTGAGCTCACATCCACTTTTCTTCCAGAAAGCTCTAAATAGGCTTTGAGAGATGCAGGTACCTTGACTGTAATTGAACCTGGTACAAATTTAAGTGAAAGCTAGTCAGTTTAACCCTGAGATCAAAGCATGAAATAGTCCATTATTTCACTAACTTGAATCAAATCATCATTTGGTTGTGCTTGGTTGGGTTTTTAAAAAAGTCTTCAGAAACAGTAATCTCTTTTTTTTTGGTCACTGAAAGGATGAATGAAGGTATCTTCATTTATCATAAACAGAGTATGTCACATACAGAAAATGGTATCACAGTATTTCCTTCACAGACATGAAAATAAATAGTGATACACACTTCTAGCAATGTCTTTTGATAGAGGATCTTATTACAGGAATGATCAACGGAAGCAAGTATAATAGATCTCACAGGTATTATGACTTGCAGTTCATCTTCTAGTTGCATATTGACATTCCTGAGCAAGGACAGAACATCAGACTTGACAAATAATCCAGTCACTGCATGGCACATGATGAAAGAATTGCTCCTCCAGCAGGATGAGACATTGCTCACTTACTGTGAACACTGGTGATTGTCTTTGCTTTATGGCTTAGGGCCAGCTGTTCACATCCTCCAACAGACACAGTCTCAAAACTGACTAACCACTTTAGACTATACATCACTAAAATGTAAACTAGTAGCAAAATCACAGCTTTAGTGGCCTGAATAATTCTACTTTGAGATTATCACCAGAAATTTGGACTTCTGCTTCCCCTAAATACGTGCATCTGTGCTTCAGACCAAAGGCAGACAGTGGGCCTCCAACCTGCCCACATTAGTCATCTTTAGAATAACTCAGTCACAAAGCTTGAAAGCTCTCTCTTCTACATTAGATCAAAAACATGAAAAAAATTTAAAAATGTTTCTTTTTTACGTGCTCCTTATTTTTAGCTCTATTTCCAACATTCACTTTAGAAAAACACAAAACAGTTTCTTGACACACCTCCCAGAAGCTTAAGCAGAACATGGTAAGAATAACAGCTAAGTAGCACCAGAAAGCAACCCTAGCTAAGTAATTTAGACTCAGCAGAATCACTTGCCTGTGACAGTGCTGATGAACAAATAACTTCCAGTATAATTTAGGCCTGCATTTTGCTGGATACACAAAAGCCTTAGAATAAGAAAGGGAAAAGGTCTTCATCTTTGGGTCTTCTTTGGAGAGTTGCTCAGTGATGACTCATAAAAACCAACACACATGTAGCTCATTTATCACAAAAGGGACTTTTTTCTACACTGCAGCTGTCAGCAGTTATTCTGAATTTACAGGGTAAACAAACAGAACTTCAACTTTGCCTTTACTAAACTGTGATGCCAGAAGAGATGTCAGAAAACATTTTGAAAAGAACATTAATTAACTTTTATTAAATACATTCCTCTTTTCTTCTAGCTCAAAGAGACATTAACTTAACAAAATAAGTGATACAAAAGGCAACAAGAAATAATATAAAAATAAATTTCTTTGCACTAATGAAACCAAAATAGATTGTACAAAAAGATGCACAAATTATTTCAATTCACTGACACCATCAGTTCCATTCTGAGTAACCATTAGGTTTTAACAGGACATAGGTCTCACAGGAGACAGAAGTGAACCATGCTCATTTAAAACCACCTGAAGCGCCTGACATGACATTAAAGTCACAAATAAAAATGCTCTAGTGTGTTTTGGCTTGTTTTGGATTTTTTTGTATTTTGTGGTTTTTGGTGTTTTGTTTTTTTGTTTTTCCCAAACTAGGATTAACAAGATGTATTCAGGGCTCTGTACTTTAGTATCATATTTCCAGAATGGCAAAACTATGAATTCAACTTTAGATGTGAACTTTTAACTAAGAGAAATTTTAGTGAGTAAGCAGGAGAGAAAATGAAGGGAAAATGGTAATGTAAGGCTCTCCCATCTTTGTTTTTTTGCCTTCAAATTTTCATAGTAGGACATTTCAGTAAGAAAGGAAGAAAAACATGTATGTGTGTCAGTTATCACTGAACACACAGCATCATGGAGAAAACTGCTCAAGGCAAAGGAACACTGTAACCCTGGTCAACTCTGCAGAATTCTGCTGCATATATTGCCAGGAAAAAAAAAACAAACCAAAACAACATTGAAAAACACAAACACTTCCAATCCATATTAAGTGTTCTTGTCCCTTACAGAGATTATTGTATTTTAAGTATTTATAGGCATCTTCCAATAATGACGCAAAAAAAAAAGTAAATAACGAACAATCACAAACTATTTTTTACAGATAGATAAAAAAGCCCCAAAACAAACCCTTATCTCCTTTTCTTTTACATCAAAATCTGCCGCCAAAAAAACCATTTTATTTAGTTTGCTAACCTTTCTGGGATTTCAGATCCACTTTTCTTAATTGACTGACATAAACATCTATTGTTCCATGATACGTAGAAGCTTTTAGACTTCCATCTGATGAATCTAAAAAACAAAAGAAAAGAACTTGTGTATCATTCACTTTTAAAGTTTCTTTGTACCTCAAACAGATTTTTATCAATTCCTCTGTGTTTGAGAAGTATCATAGCAATTTAAAGAATGTCAGCCTTCACTTAGAATAACAGGTTTTGGAAAAAAGGAATCTCCCCAGTCCAGAACTGGGGCACACTCTGGTCCTCAGGCTGTAGCTCTGCTGTTGTTCTCCATCTACAAGAGCCCAACTGCAGTGCACATCTTTTTACAGGAATGTCTTTATCTTTGTGTGAAAATCAAGCATGAAACTTGAATACTAAGATCTCTTTTATTTTTCAAAAAAAGTTCATTTGCTTATACTCTGTGCAGGAAGAACTTTACCCAAGAAAGCTACCCCATGCAAAAACCAAGCAGCTGTTCACTGCAACATCTTGTTACACAAAATAACTGAATACAGGCTTTGTAAACTTAATACATCTGAATTATCAACAAATGCTTAATATGTGCAGGGAAGCAGCATTTGTTCTATGTCCTGGAATAGGGAGGCCTAAATTTACTGTTATACCTTATTAGCAGAAATTTATTATCCTAAAACTTTGCAAATAAGCATTTTTACAAATAGAAAATCTTTAAGAAGCTTTAATTGCACATTTGAGTAGTCTTTATTTGCAATGTATTCCAATTTTAAATACTTTCACAATATTAAGAAGTCTCAAAGAGTTTACTTTCAAACTACTGAACAGGCTTATACCTAATAAAAATTGCAAAGAAATTATAGAGAAACTCTAGAGTAGCATAAAAAATTATATTTGTACATAAGCAAAAGTCAGTTACTGAGAGGGATTTTTAGAGACAATGTTAGGAATTCAAGTATTGGCAAGAAATCCTGAGATACTGATAGGGACTGGCTTCTGAATATGCATAGAAAAAACCCAACAGTCAAACTGTCAGAAGTAGCTAAAATAAAATAAAACCTGAATGAAATTTCCCATTTTAAAAAGTAAAAGCATTAACGAGAGAATGAACTTGATTATTCATAACAAGGATTATATTAATATTTAATGCTTGCCATACAGTTTTAACTCTAAGTAAACTCATCTGGAACTTTTCTGATCCCAGGTTTCAAGCCCAGATGCCAAAGATCAGTGCATTGCTTACAACAGCAAAAAACACAGAAAAGGATCTTCATCCCCCAGCTAAAGCTGATTTCTTTGGACAGAAAAGTAATTAAAAAGAAGCAGCTAATCCATGCTTAGTCAGCTTAGAAAGTGAGAAGGGCTTTGGCTAAAAAGAAAACAATAACTAGAACTGGATGTGAATGCTTCTGCCACCCCAAGACTTTGTATTGAAGATCTGTTTGAATTCTGAAAAAAAAAAAAAAAAACTCTTCATTAATAATGAAGAGTTTTACTTGTCTAAGAGAAAATGAAAGATCAATTTTAACCAATGACTTCTTAGAAGGTTGTTCATAATAGTTGAAAAGTAAAAGTCATTAGAACAGGAAAATTTGATATGCATGAACCTTTTTAATGCACATTTTAAGTAGTGATCACTAGAAGTTTTCATGCAAAAGCTGTTTTTGCAGATATTCCCCATCAAATTTAGTAACAGCCAACTCACCACATAATCTTGACAGAGATTAAGGTATAATTTAAGAATACCAAGAAACATGGAATTGTTCATCACTTCTGCAAAGTCCATAAAGATACTGTTTTATGTTTGTGTCTCTAACTCTTAACACATAAAGGGGAACAAAAGGAAAATGGATTTTAAAAACTCTCAAAGAACAAAAAAATGCCCAAATCGAAATAAATTAATATTTCAACTATGAAAAATTACCCTATACTAAGAAGCATAGGCTAATTAGATAAAATACAAAGCAATTTAATGGAGACAATACATATTTTATGGTTATGACAATCAAACCTAAGGCAGTTTAATTTCAAATATATACCCAGTGCTACCTGATATGAATGTGAATACCTGAAGGCAAAAATAAGGAAAAAATGTATAGTTTGAATTCAGAGTTTTCTAATGACTGAGAAGGAAAAGCTTTTCTCCAGGTTTTTCAAGGGGGAGAACAAGGACAAAGCAT
This sequence comes from Toxostoma redivivum, assembly GCA_013397375.1. Taxonomy (NCBI): domain Eukaryota; kingdom Metazoa; phylum Chordata; class Aves; order Passeriformes; family Mimidae; genus Toxostoma; species Toxostoma redivivum. The sequence goes on along the minus strand of VXBI01013418.1, from coordinate 1,471,858 downwards.
TATACTAGAAATTGAACAGTCACTCTTGAGCAGCTTTAGCAGTTTAAGAATTTACTGGTACTAGAGAAAAAAGATGAAAAAGAACCCTGAGCACAGTGAAGCAAGATGTTCTTGGCAAGGACAAAAGTCTTTGTTAAGTTTTATGAAAATTAAATAGAGCTTGAAGAATAAAACCTAAGTCACATAACTTGAGAAAGTCTGTACAAAAAGATCAGTGAAAGGCCTGCAAAGGTAACATTTAATATCACTTCTCCCTTCACTTTATCAGCCAAGCACTAAAGAAAGGATTAAACGCAAATGATCTCTCCTTAAATCTAAGCAAAAGTATATTTTTCCTAATACCACCTAAAGACTGACCTTGTTCATGGCAAAATCAGTGACAAAATCAATCTCTATAGGAACACAAAATATTATGATTTGATTACAGACTGGAGGAAGCATAAAATTCCAACATATCTGAAGTGTGATGAAGATTTATTCCTGCTTAGCTAGCTATCTACTATATTCTATTGATAGAAAACTGGCAAATATTCTTGGTTTAGTTCATTGTTCTAAAACTGTCATATGAAAAGTATAAGAAACTGAAATGTATTCACTAAATAGACTTCTAGTCTATTTAGGCACTATTTTTTAGAATTCACTAAATTGCACATACTACTGAAAAATCCTTAGCAGTCCTGACCATACTTACCATGGGGACCCAGCCAAACAAATGATGCAACACACAAAGCAAAGAAATCTCTCATGAAAACAATTCCTTTCCTAACTAAATTATCCTTTTATCTCTTAATGATCTATTTTCTACCCCAATTTTAAGTTATATTCATTGGTTGTAAAGGCCATAGTCTCTTTTTTGATAAATTACTCTGCTCCAAAAAAGCCCAAACAAGCAAACCACCTGGCTTTTCTAGTTTGGAGAAAAGGAAGCTGGTGTGACCTCGTTGCTCTCTGCAGCTTCCTGAGGAGGGGAAGGGCACAAGGAGGTGCTGAGCTTTTCTCCTTGGTGTCCAGCAAAAGGTGGCATGGGAATGGTTCTTCTTCAGGAAGCATTCTTTTACAGAGAGAGTGCTCAAACACTGGAACAGGGTTCCCAGAGAGGTGCTTGTGCCCCAGGCACAAGTCAGTGTTTAAGAGCCCCTAAACAAGACACTTCAACCCTTGGCCACAGTTGTTCTGGATAATCACTGCAGGTCCCTTGCAACTGAAATAAGGGATAAGGCCTTAAACAAACTGGTTGAGTTGGAGGTGTTCTCACATTTTTAGAGATGAAAATCTGGATCTTAAAAGTATTTTACCTTCAGAAAAATCCATAAAAATACCAGGGATATTTAATACTCTTTAGGAAAAGAAAGTCTAACTAGTGCCGTCAGAATTGAAATCTGAAAAATAAAGTTTCTTAAACTCTAAGATGTGTCTTAATACTGAAGCTGAACCTGGTTAGTTAAGGAAAATAACCATCATCTGTTGATGGAAAAAGCTACTTTACAAACCTTTATTTAACCACTCTTCATACCCTATGAGTTTATTCAAGAGAAGAAAAAACAGCCTAGCAAGTTGAATTTAATTTGTGGTTTAATGACTAGCTCATAAGAATGTGTCTTGCATTCATTTTCCAGGAATGTTAATACAGAGCTCTTAGAAACGTAAGAAGAGTTGTTAACAGTCCCTGAACAATTCTTAGAGATTGTGCCTGAAATATGCTTAGTGAGTGACTATACTTAACACCATCAGCAGAAGTCTTCAAGATTTGGGCCTGAGGAAATCTTTCTACAATCAAAAAATACACTAAGCCTTGTCTATGATTCTGTTACTTCAATCTTCTGCCATAGCAATAATTAGAATTTGAGTTTCTCCCTTTGGTGTTTGTGTGCTAAAAAATGCACTGATATAAGGTATACCACAACTGATAGCTGAGTTATCCTGTCATACAAATGCCCAGGTTCCCCAAAAAAATGTTTATGAGCTATTTTCATTTCTGAAGGGAAAACTATTAGCATAATAGTTTGAAAACACTGAAATTATCACAAGCCTTCCCATCACCTCCCCAAATAAGTAATACTTCAATTATTAGTGTCCTGATATAAAAATTAAACATAGCTAATCACTGATAGCAATAAATATAAGATAGAGAACTACCTTAATAAGGGCACAACTGCATTTGATGTAGACTTAAGAATTTTCTCATGTCCTTTTATCCCATCCTAATCTCCATGATAATACCTAGATTCAGTCTAACTTGTGTGAAGTCCAGCAACTACAGGATATCAAGTGAGGTCATGTGCCTTGCCCAACCACAAAAGGCTGAGTTTGGAAAGAGCCACACTTCACACTTATCAGTGCTACTCCTGAAAAGGAGGCAAAAACATCGGTGTGAAATCACTTCCTTTTTACTTCCCCTGTGAACATTTAGCTTTTAGAAAGGAGAAGGGAACAGCAAGAGAGAGAGAAGGCAGAACCTACCTACTGTGATACTCCCTGATTTGGTCTGTAGGTTGGTATTACCTATAATGAAAAGGGGAAAAAAGTTAAAAACATATTATTGAAACACATTATTTATTTTTTTTTATATTGCTACTTTACAAGCAAAAGCCTCAACACATGTGGGCAATAATCAAGTGATTCCAGACAAGAAAAACATTGAGTAAAGTCAAAGACAGCACCTGGATTTGAGGGAGAACAAAATGTAGAGGCACGTGCAAGGCTAATATTGTCTTATTTTATTTCGGGCAATTTTTTTGTTAATTGCTCTGATGCCTGCAACAGCACTATGGATGATTTAAGTTCAATTGCATGAATAACATAAACAGTTACTATTTTCCTCTTTTATATACCTATATCCCATCTCTGCTGGAAGGAATCTTGTGTGTCATCTGCAAAGGCTACTTCCTGAACCCAATGGAACACTTCCTACTCCCTCCAAACCTATTCTTACGTGCATGACAACCACTTGCCAACATTTCCATTGATTTCAGTCAGAGTATGTTGGGCAAAGGGGAGAACATCAAACAAAGTGGGCAAGGCACAAAATATAGAATGGTCTTCTACTGAACTTGCATCACTTTAAACAGCCACAGGTGTTCCAGCCTTGAAATTTCAAAATACTTATTCGGCTCTTTCACCTGTAATATCAAGAGACTCCGGAAAGATGACAGATGTACCTCATAACAGAAGAGACATCTACACTACTGACAGTCTAACTATATTGTAGGAACTTCCACAGTTCCATGTATAAATGTGTCACAGAAAATGCTTTAAATTAAAAACTAAACCACACCATGTTATCCCCGCCATTCTCTCATCCTCTCAAGAGAAAGGCTGAAGAAAAAGGCTGATCACAGAAACTGACTACAGTTTAGTAATACACAGTAATCATAATTTTCAGATCTTCCAGAAGAGGTTTTAAAAAATGGCAAATGGATTAAGCTCTACCCTATCTTGTGTAATTACACAGTAGTAAACAACCATTAGGGCAGAGTGCATTCCACTGTATATGACCTGTATTTTTCTTAGTGGTTCATGGGCTGAAAGCTAGAAAAGCAGCCTATCATCAACAGTCTTAAATTCGTCTTCTCAAGCACATACTGTACAAAATAATGGATTATTACAACCAACTGATTTCAGCATTGTAATGCAATACTATATCTAAAACATGGTAATTTTATCAGAGCAGTGCCTTAGTGTTTTGGGGGTTTATTGCTTCTGAAGAGAGAGTTATCTTTTCTATTATCTACAATCTTTGCTTCTTCAATGAAGACAGTAAAATTTCAAATTACAGTATTGCAATCAGGATCAGTATAGGACCGGGGCAAAAGACTGCTTTTGGGATGTAAAGACAACACTTTATGTTGTGTTATTTATATTCCTTCAATTTGTTTTGGAGGCCCTCAACAAGGCAGGATTATTTCAATGCACAAAAAAGGAAAACAAACCATTATGCAACTTTTTGCCACTTTAGAAATTACTTTTATTTTCACTTCTTTATAGACATGTCTGTAATTTAGTCTGGTGAAATTTTAAAAAGCAAAGTTACAATTCCACTCTACATACAGTGAAATCCAGAAATGTAGCTGAAATGTATGGAACACACTTTGGTACATGAAGAGATATATTTTCTCTTATTATTTAAGAGGGATTATAGAATGCCAAGCTCAAGCATTGGACTGCACTACCTTTGGAAGATGACAGATATTCTACTTTGTCTTATTCAAGTCCTTGACAAGGCAGTTATATGTTCACCCTTCCCTGTACATACATTAGTGCATAAATATATAAAGTAATCTCAATAACCTTGCTTTCCAGTGTGATTGTTTTAGATAAGTGAATAGGTACTAGACTATGACAGAAGAAAAGGTCAAGAGGAAATACAAATCCATCACAGGCTTTATTGATGTAAAGCAGTAGAAGCTGAGTGCTGGCTGTTTGCAAGGAAGCTTCACAGGTGAGGAGCTGGGCATCTTGATGGGCACCATGTCCAGTGGGAGTGAGTAGAGAAGGCCAGCTGCACACTGAGCTGTATGATCAGGAGTACAGACAGCTGGGAGGCTGCACTTAGAATACTGTGTTCAGCTCTGTGCTTTTAAGCCTAGAAAGACACTGGTATACTTAGCTAAGGCCAGAGAAGGCTGTTGAGAAGATTAGGGACCCAGACCAAGCTATAGCTGCTCTGAGAACATCAGTTTGTTTTGCTTTAAAAGGAGAAGGCTGAGAAAGAGTCTTCTCGTGGCCTTAAACTACCTAATGGGAGCATATAGAGGAAAAAAAAAANNAAAAAAAAGGGACACTCTTCCCTTGGTGATGCAGCAAGAAGGAAAAAGTAGCAATAATTGTTACAAATCGCAATGAAAATTATGATGAAAAAGGGTTTTTTTTCCCCCCCACCAGAAGAATAATTCAGGAGTGGACCAAGATGTTCAGAAAGGTCATACAACCTCTGGACTTGAAAATAGTCAAAGCTCAACTAGACAAGGCCTTGAACAAGCTTGGTCTAACTGAGCCCACTTTAAACATTATTTGAGAAAGAATTTGATATCCAGTCCAAATTTAAAATACATTTATTAAAAAAATTAATAGTTAATACAACTCAACCCAAGACTTTGGAACCTGCAAAGAGGGATTTCCTGTTCCTCCCATGTGCCCCTTGGTAGAGAAGACTCACTGTAACGTTACTTTCTCTTAGATAAAGAAATTTCTCAGGCTGAAATTTCTTTTACAGGTATCAACTCAAAAGCTTAATAGCACCTGACATCTCTAATGCCTGTTACAGAAGCTGATGAAAATTACCCAAAATTAACTCCTTTCAAAACAATGCGTTACTCATTTGCCACTGGAGCATGAAGCATGCAAATGAGCAGTTGTGAAAGTTTGAGCTGTACCAGTGCTGTGACTGTACAGTCTAAGTTTCAACCACAAAATGTGTCTCAAACAGGTTTGTAAAGTCTGTGCTGCCCTAACTTAAATTTTCCCAGTGCAAAACCAATGAAATCTAGCTTAATTTTGTGCAGGATGTGCTGATTTGATGCCATCTGTAGTGTCAGCTGTAAGGAAATGGTGACTTTAGTTGCTCAGGACACAATCTGTTCAGGAGTATATAGACAAAACTATTGCAATTAAGCTACCTCATGAGCAAAAAAAAATCAGAAGTGAAAGTAACCTTTTTTTTTAGAAGAAACATATAATAGGAGTTATCTTGTCTGCTAATACATGTTTGTATGTGTACTTTAAAAGCCTTTGTTCTTACTATGAAAACATGATTGAGGAACATGATATTTTGCAGAAAATATTTTTTTTCTCAAAAAATAGGGTAAAATTATCAAGCAAATGTTAATGTGCAATTTTTTTAAAAAACATACAGCTAAAACAACATTAGTTTTCCAAACTCATTAAGGAGAGAGGTCATAAAAAAAATCCTGAAGTAACATAAGAAATGTCTGCATAATTTGGATACAATTCTATTTGTTTCCATGCTGTTCTACAGCCTAATGGCAACAGACATTACTGAAGGAAGTAACCTATTAATTACAGCAGTTATGATTTCATTTCTGTAACAAAAAAATGAAAACAATCTCTTGGATGTGCACAAAAACATGAACCTGCTCCCAAATTGATCACTCCACAATATCATTACACTGTATAAAGTTAAAAAAAGCCAAACCAGCATGACTTATCAGACCGAAGTTCCAGAAATAATACAAGTCTACATGTTAGAAAAATAAAATAGCAAGAGAAAAAGCAGCTTTTTTCTGTCAGTGCATGCTAAAATTAACTTTACCTAAGAGGTTTAGAAACCATTTTCACATTTAATATAAATGGACAGAGGAGATGCTTCTTCAAGGAAGAAAGAAGTAATTTCTCAAGCAAGATGACAACATAAAATTGTTAAGAAATTGTAGGAAATTCTTTTTAGGGGATATAGCTGAAAATCTGGAACTCTGACAGAGCTGAGTAATTTTCTTTGTACATCTTCCAGCTTGTTTTACTCAATGTTAAATCACCACAAATGCCTTACAGGACAGTCTGAATTCAGTGGAAGTTTTGTTAAATTAGAAAACCACACCAGATTTGAACATCAACTGCTGCTTAAATAAAAGCCTCTGTAGTTTATTAGTTTTAGATCTAGGGGAAGGACACCAAAGGGTGGATAGATTAGAGACTGCTAAGAAGTTCTAAGAACTTCTTCTAAAAACAGAAACTGTCACCACTCTTAATATAAGGTGCCAGCAAACACACAGGCTATTTCTAATAAAAACTTCTAATTATTACTGTCTCCTACAATAGTTCTTAGTAGATGATCTGTCTAAGATTTGCTTCTCCTATGAAGACAATAAAGTATGGGGAGAGGGAAAGAGAAACCTCCTGACAACTTTTAGAATAATTTTCATTGCTAATTTTAGAACATTTTGATGTTCTTAGTATGTGTGACATTTCTTTCCTATAACATACACTTTTTGCTATTAATAATTGGGCTTCTGAAACTGTTTCCAAGTCTGATAGGTGGTAAAAAAATCAATTAAGTCTCTAATAAAGATAGAGCTGTTATGCTCATATACTGTGCACAGCTGATTTAGTGGTAGTCTATTGCATTAGTGCATTTGTTACTGTGAACACTACTGAACACCTTCAAGGCAGCTTAATTTGTGATATATTTTCCTTCTTACCATGAACACTTCCCAGCATAATATCACCAGATTCTGAAGAGAGAGATGCTGATTCTGCATAGAGATACTTAGTTTTCAGCAGCCCATCTTCAGTAGATATATTGATGGTTGTCCCCTGCATCTTCTCTATATTTACACTCTACAAGAAATAAACATAATCGAAAATTTGTCATCACAGCTTGAAAAAGCAGTGGGAAGTAACACTATTAAGACACAAAACAAATGGAAAGCAATTGTTAGTGCAGGAGAAATGGAATCAGGTTCTTATTTAAAAGCTACAGTGGACAAAACAAAAAACCTTTTCATCCAAGAGCTCTGACTGAAGAGCTAATGATGCCTTATAACATTCCTATGGAGTTATTACATCCATTATTCAGGTGATGAACCCAAGCAGTCACAAACAGATGAAAGAAAATCTTGATTTAGTTTTCAAAAATTAAACACTTCATTTTCAAAAGCAAAAGGATTAACTTTAATTATGAAGACAATCTTCATACAGCATTATGACACTTAGAGCATTGGTGATCAATTCTCTGCCACCAAACTGAAACATCCACTTTGTTACATACAGCTATTTATAAAGATTTTTAACTGGCTTAATTTGTAGATACATCTTTGGTGAAGGTTTGCAAAAAAGCCCCACCCAGCTCCCCTTTCTCTCAGTATAATTTTCCTATTACCTTGGTTACTCAGGCTTCTATTCTTGGATTTAAGCCTCAAGACATACAAAGCCTTCAAAAAACACTGATAAGATCTCCATTTCTACTTCTTTTCAATAGAAACAGAGAGAAAGGATAGAATATGAAAAGTTACAGGATGGATTTGGGAAATAAAAGGTGACAGATGAGATTATCTCTGTAAAAGTGATGAGTTGCGTGATAGAACGTCAATCTGTTTGAACAAAACAGAACAATTCACATGCCTGTGCAAGAACCATATGAAACTGAATTCTCAGTTAAATTTGATTTATGATGGAAGCATGCAATAGGTCATACTTGAGCCCCTACTCAATTTGTTTTTATTTTGCTTATGCAGACTCAGTGAATTGCACAAAATCCTTATTCAGTACATGAAACCATACATGGCTTTCTAGACCAAACTGTGCCTCACTCAATTTTTAAATCCTCATTGTCATTTTAGCATTGCCATCTTGCGCAAAAGAAGTTGATATAAAAAAAATAAGTCTGTCAACCCTTCCAGTCTAATATTATATAAATAAGCTATGGATGAAGCAAGAGGTATTCTGACAAATAACCACTAGTGCTGCACTGTATTGCAGAATCTGAGCTGAAGAGACTGATTTAGGATGGACTATATGACAGTCAAATTATACTGTGGCCTTACCCTACCCATCCATTCATACTGAGCCACTAAATTATAAGCTTAGAGAATGGACTACTGGCTTAAGACTTCTCCCATGATGCTACAATACAGATTAGATCTCCAATAATTTAGCAAGATACATTAAACTTTAAGAAAATCAAAGTGCTATGCATAATCTATACCAGATTTAGAAATATGTGACAATGTCTACAATCACTGCAGGTGTTGCTGCTTAGAATTATGCTACAGATATAAACAAAATCCAATCATAAAAGGCACAACTTGACACTACTGAAACAGACAGCAATTCAGCTTTTCATCTTCTACTGCTTGCAACAAAACCTTAATAACCAGACATCTTACACATTAATTTGCATTGCATCTGTCCTAGGAATGCTTCCACAAAGTCTCCTCCACTCCCTCACCCTGCATGGCAAAGTGCAAACCTGCTGTTACACATGGCCACAGCAACAAGTAGAGGGAAAGCCACTCTTATTTTAGGCTCTATGATCTAACCGGTTCTAAGAGTTAAGTGACTTGCAAAGAACATTTCCCATTTGAGCAGAGCCATCACTGATATCAGCACAATGAAAATAGAGCAAAGCACACTTTAAAGAGAAGCAATAAAATTAAAATATCTGCATAGTTTGGATACAAACTGGCTGTCTTGTGGCATTCCTAACCAGGCAAAGGGAAGTTTAAAAAGTTACATCTCTTACTACAGAATGCAAGTTTTAACTTTATTTTAATATATTATTTTATTTTAAAATTAAGTGCTTTATTGTAAACAGTCTCACATACCAACTCATTTACCAGCCTCAACTACCTTTCTTAAAATTGCACAGTAATATAAAGTGTTGTCTCAGCTCAAGATCAGAAGTTACTATAAACAATAAAACAAAAACTACCAATACAAAAGACATTAGTTTCAGGACAACTCAAATCAGGGTAGAGGCATGGAGGAGGGGGAAGTCAGACTGCTCAAGTATAAGAATAAAAAAGTATTTTAGATGGGGAAAGCATGGAAAAATAGGATTGCTTTTCAATGAAAATAAATATGTTTTCAATCTCAAATTCTTTAACTCTTGTGATTTTTGGCAGAACATAGATGTCTGGCTCTACTTAGCAAGTGTTACAGAAAAGTCCCCATGGCACAGATTAGCTAATAACTCCCCAGCCAAACAAATTTCATTAATTTTTGTCCATTGAACCACCAGATCTTGTGGAAGAAATTCCTTTCCTTGGGCATAGAGCCTTGGGGGTTGCAATTACTAAAACTGACCACATGCTCAAGTTCCATTGGTTTCATCAGTGTAAGTCAGACTAAGAAGGCTTTCCACATGAACACATTTTCAAGACAAAAACTAACATCTTGCTATGTTTAAATAAGACATATATTTCCACATATTCCTGCTCTTGGCCTTCCTTTCTGTGCTATCATTGTTCAAATGTCTTACTAGTGTCTTCTTCCACTTCCCCTCCTTAAAAAATATCCTTCATTTCTCAAGTGCTTAGTGCCTTTTACCACATCCTCTCCCTCCCCACCTCCAGGAGAGGGTTGGAAATGCTGACAGAGCCATAATTACATAATGATGACTGCAACTGATGGAAGAAACATCTCATACAAACACACAGAGGAGACATAAGGCTGACTGATTATGAACAGAAGTGACCAACTGAGAAAAGAAATCTGTCCTTCCTAACTACACTACAAAGTTTGTTAGTGAGAAGCTCAGTAACATAAGCCAAAATATTCTTCTGTAGCTGTGAATTCGTGCTAAAATGACTCACTTCACTCAAGTTACTACAGCTTTACAACTCTAAGATTGACTTCTTGTAATATTACACACTATATACAAATATTTAAGATCACGAAGAAGCACTTCAACTTAATCTGTATGACATTTGTTTTATAGTTTCAGAAGGATGATGTTTCTGAAATTCTTTAAAAATGCTAAAAAGCATTTAAAGGCTCAAAGTAAAACAAATTTTGAACTATATTATCCCATACAGATAAAATTATTACATTTATTACATAAAAGGCAGTCTCACACCCATTTACAAAGAAGCATAGATAAATTAATGCTGACAATTTTTGGAAAATCCAATGGCAAGTTGCTTAGCTTAACATTAAGAACAGCTCACAGCTGACTCTAGGTAGGTGAACTGATCTGGGAACCCAGCCTACAACAGTGCCAAACAGCACAGAGGTGACTTTGGATGCCTGGAACTTAATAGTTTGGTCTCAAATCTATCCTTGGTAAGTGAGAGTTACCCCCATTGACTCTTCCAGTGCCCTGACTTAAAGGTGTCTATGGATTCTGACAGAGCACACATCTAAGCTACTGCAGACTTGGCTTGGCTCCACATGTTCATACTGCAATGCCTCACATCAAATTAATTGTAATGCAACGAGTTGCTTGGACATTACAATACCTAAAAACAAGACTGGGTCTGAGAACTGTAGGGAGTTTAGCTCTACATTATTTTAAATAAAGGAGAATTGCCTACTTATGTCAAGCAACAAAACCAGAGTAGTTTGTGGTTAGTCTCATACTGCCATCTACTGATAAAAATCAAGTTAGTTCTCTACAATTCTGTTCGTGATTCTCTCACTGCATCTCATAGCAAGATTACATGAGATTATATTTCCTCAGCTGCGAAAAAGTCTGCACTTCTACTCTTCCATTCTTATAACTATGTAACACTAGAAGTGTACAGCATTTACAGATATCAAGCCACTATCCACAAGACACTAAATTAAACTCCTGAGCCTTCTGCAGAATCCAAGTGCCTACATATTAGCCAAGGACAGAGTTTAAGAATGTTGTGAGGGGTCTATATAATTAAAGCTGATGGGTTGTATCAGTAGAACAACCTCTGTACTGATGGAGTGATCACATACTTATTCCTGCTTTCTGTGGAGCCTGTTTATGAATCCAAATCAAGCACAGGATAATATAATTCAACAGACAAACCTAAGAAACAGTGAAATTACAACCAACCAATGAGGATTATTTACATATTCTTTAGCACATTCTTTGAATTTAGTCCTTTTACAACAAATGAGAATAAGCCATTAAAGGGAATGTTTTACTTCCTACTTACCCCCTTTTCTGTTGCACAAATATCTGTATTTCCATAAAGTGTTCCAAGACCAATTACTTTGCCACCATTTGTCCGTATATCAATTTTATGGCTCTGAAAAATATTTAAAAGTCATACAGTTGGGATAACTTGTTCTCTAGTTATGGTTACCTTGTTTTTTAAGTTGTACCACATTAGCCACTGGAAGCCTTAGTTCTGCAAGCAGAACCAGATTCTACAGTGTTTCACTGCATACAAATTCTAATTAAAATTGTTTTGCATAAGGCAAATCTTAAGTTTTTTAACAAATAAGCCAGGTTTCAAGTAAACTTGAACAACTGCTCTATAGCCCTTATACCCTTCAGCTGTTGCTGCATACATCCACCAAGAGAAAAAAAGTACAGAAATACACCTAAACCAATCTCAAAAAGCCAAAAAAACCCCACAAGGTCTTGAGAATAAAATGCAACCATTTGTGAAAGAGAAAAAATATTTAAAAATCATATTTAAATAACTAGAATGTTCTCACACAGAAACATGATAAATTAAATGTTTCAGTGCGGCATCATTTGAGGCAATTATACCATGCTTGTTATCAGAATAATGGTTAAACAACATTAAGCAAATCCTCCAAATATGTCACTTGAGGAGAATATGGGAACTTACAAGTTTGGAAAAACTAGTGAACAGCAAGGGCTCACCAGTGTGACCACCAAGAGTTCAGTAAAATAAAACCACAACATACATACTAATTCCTCCATACCAAATTATTAGAATAACTTCCTAAAAGAAAAAAACAACGAAGCAGGCTTTCAGAGGCAGGTATCCCTAGAGACACCTAACAGACAGAAGGATTTGCTGAGAGAAGAAAGTCACAATGTTCAAGTAGCTTTTTCACTAAGAGGAAATATTCTATCAGCTGAAAGAAAAAAGCACTAATTTTTCATAGGGCTTCTCTGAGCAAGGGAGAAAGGTTTGAATAAGGAAGAGGCAAAAAGCTATCAAGACCTTAACTGATGTCAGAGGAAAAACATGAAAATTTGTTCAGGAGAAGAGAAGGACACTGGTGGAGGAGGAATCAGGCTCAGACATGGTGTGTGGTGAGGAAGCATGGCAGTGTGAGCAAGATGCCTGGAAATTCTTGTTATCACCAGCACAGTCAGGGAGCCAGGAATAAATGAGGAACAAGGAAACATCCCTGCTGACACTGTCATAAAAGAAGCATGACAAAAAAATTAAAAAGAAGAAGCACTACTTTCTCAATACAGAATTTAAAGAAGACCTAAATGTCATAACTGTATTTGGTATGAGTGTATTACAATAAAACCACCCTCAACAAATCTCACTGGCTGGGTAATGTCTACCACACCAAAACTGCCAGACAAATTCCATTAAAAAGCCTCATAGAGGCTCCTCCTTTCTGTTCAATTATTAGTATGCATGATTAAGCTATGTAGAATTCAGATCTCTAAGTCTTTTATAAAGACACTATGGATATTATCTAAAAAAAAAAAAACAAAAAAAACCAACATTTATTAAAGTTACAATTTATACAAAAAACTTCTTGCAAGAAAGCTGTTTGCTGTGCTCTTGAATAATCCCTACATGACCAGATTTTTTTCACTTAAAATCATTTATCAATGATTTTTTTTCTCTCTCCTGTAAAGAAAGGGTCTCCTGCTTTGTTAGTTAATGAGGTTTGTTAATAACAGGAAACCAACATTAAAACAGCTTGAATCCATCCAGGGGAGGGCACTATCACTTCAGCTTGCTCAGTAAATTCCTTAAAGGAGAATCAGCTCTTATGCTTCACTACAGCATCTGGTCCATAAGATTTTTAGTAGTTTTGGGAAAACCCTGAAGGCTAACACCTCTGTTTCTCCCAAATAATTCTGCTTCTCTGATAATATAGAATGCAATTCCTGAAGCTTTATTAGAAAAAATGAGCTCAGTCACCTTACTAGAACTACAGTACTTAAAAGCAAGATTAGACCAAAACCCAGCTCTTAAAAATTCAAGGTATTTCACATCTTGGATTGTATTTTAAACAAGACTCCCAGAAGATAAGTTAGTGGTCTTTCCTCAAAACCATCTTTTTCCATGACATCACAAAAAATTCTTGATGTGATGGCATGCCATGATTGCTGTCATTATTGCTGGCCAAAACCACCTTGTTTTCTCATATTATTCTTGTTTTCTCATATTATGCACTGCTGTTCTCATTATGTAACAGAATAGTTTAAATTTAAAGTTTAGATAGGCATCACATAGTACTATTAGCTTCTGTTAGACTTTAGGTATTTTTATAAGAGTAAAATGGTCAATTACACAGAATCTGGAAGGTTCAACTTGTCTATAACTCCCTAGATGTAGAGAAAACCTAGCTCTGTTGTATATTACACCCCTCCCTAAGCTCAGTTTTCCCTATGGTTATTATAAAATCATCTCCTACCACAATAGAGAAAAATGTATAAAAATTTTTCATATCTGAAAAATATGGCCCTTCTTGTGAATTTATACCAATTCCTGCAGGTGCAATTCCAAACAATCAAGTGAATTTGATTCCAAATAGCACCTAAGTCAGATAAACTGTGATTAATTTTACAACAGCTTATGTCAGCAAACTTGAAGTGTTAAAACTGAAAAAACAAGGTCATGCCTGTGATATATACAGTATATATCAGATATATTTCAGTCAGGTATTTTGGACATGTAATGTATAACTTCTGATTGAAAATTAACTTAAAGGGATTGTCAAAAGCTCTGATATACCAATGATTAAAAAAATACAAAAAACCCACACACAACAAAAATCAGCAGCATGGTGCAATGTCTTGATTGAGCAGTCATAACTATTAATTTACCAGACAGGAAATCCCAGTTTTTTTTTTTTTTTTTTTTTCTTTGAGGGGCAGGGAAGACAGGGATCAGGCTTACTGCTGTCACTGTTTCTGCTGGCTGCAGCTATCACACAGATACATGGACTTCTGACTCCACATTATTTACTGTTATCGACTTTGTGCTGCAATTGTATGCAATAATTAAAGGTGAGGTGCCATACACAGAGCAATATGAGTGTTCCAAGGAGAAATACCAGAGTATTTCTGATCACCAGAACTGGTATTTAAGTTTTGACACAATATCCCACCACACAGTCCCTTCTCAGACAGTGAGGGCGGGTTCTTTGTACCTTTATTGACTGCAAGACACTAGTCCCCTTCTCTGTTTCGATTTTGCAGTTATCACATTCTATTTTCTGAATCTTCACGCAGCCAGTCCCTGACGTTTTGATATCCAAATCTAGAATCAAAAGAGTTTTATTAGCAACAGAACAAAAAAATCGAGATGTCTTTAACATAGTATTTGATCATGTTACACAGTAACCATATGAAGTAACAAAGATGCTGCTCGTTTTCCTTACTAAAGAACCTGTTTGCTATGTCTGCTCACTCACTTTGAACAGCAAGCAGACACTGTCAACTATGGACACTGGAAGTTTAGTAAGGCAGTGTTGGAGCCATCCAGCTCCAAGAGAGAACAATAAGAAGCAGAAGAATGGCTGTAACCTGTAGCAAGGAATCAGCAGGGTGTGAACCTTTAGCAAAATCTCATCCTTTTTCTTTTATAATTCAACCTCCATCTCCTGTCTACCCTAGCCACCAATTCCATTAGAAATTCTGCTTAGACACTTGGGCACCCTGATACACATTTTGGGGTAGAAGGTTGGTGTGTGTCTGAGGCCACAGGTAGAGTAATAAGGTTCACCAGCACAAATACACAGGCCCTGCTGCTCCACCAGCCAGCACCACAACCCAAAACCAGGCACAGAAGCGTTGGTGTGCATCATTCTCCCAGCCTTCTGGAAAGCCTGATATTCCCCTGGAATGAAGAAGCATGTCTGCCTCTAGTCTGAGCCATCTCCCCTTGCTACTGTTCATAGACTCCCACAAAGAAAAATCACTATTTACAAGATACAGGGGCAGGCATTTTTCGGCTTGTCTCACCCTTGGGTTTATGGAATGGGAAGACGTTTGAGAATGTACAGTCTGGGGACTCTGTCTGAATTAATAATAATTTCTATTCATTATTTGTATAAGTGACCACCGGAGTGACTGGCAAAAGGAAAAGGCAGGAGAGGAAAAAAGTAATTTTGTTCTTCTAAGGATAAAAGGCAAAAAGAAGAAAAAGAAAAGCTGAAGAGCGTTTGCTGCAAGACACAACTGAAGGACTAAGACAGTGAGCCCCATTACTTCATAAAGGAAAGGAGATTATTTGGTAAAGAAACCTTCATTTAAGCAAATGTGAAAGTCTTTCACTGCCTGCTAAGGTTATCAAAAAGATTAAAAGAATAATTAGAATGTGCAAACCAAGCTTAGTCCCAGGAGATTCCCAAGTCAGACCCGTGACCCAGCAGAGCCTGCAGATGAATACTGGCACACTGCTGCCCACGACAGGTGCTTCCGGGAACCATGACAACAGTAAGCTTGCAGACCATGAAGTCAAGAGACTGAGAAGTCCAATTAAGAACAAATTAAAGTTCTGTCACGTGACAGACTAGAGACAGTGCTAAAACACAGCATCTCTGCAGCAATCTTGCTACCTTATGGCTGCAATAAGCCAAGAGGTTAAATTTAGTGAAGGATGTAGTGTGGTCAAAGGTAACAATTCCTTAAGAAAAAAGGCCACAAGAGGTAGACTGGAAAGCAATGTTGGTTTTGAACAAGCTGTCTTGCACAGACTGCTCAGTTCAACCCCTGGACAACTACACAGTGCTTGGGAAGTTCTGCAACCAAGACTTTTGCTATTTTGCTTTCAGAGAAGAGAGTCCCATAAGCCAGTTTGCTTGTATAAATCTTTGGATTCCATCAGCTTGAAACACTCCTGCTCTTATTGCTTCTGTCAAAAGGGACAAGGAAAAGGCTTGAGAGTGCTCAGTTTAGCCATGATACAAACTCACTATGGCTTTTACAAGAATAAGGTTAATAGAAAAACTTGTGATCCTGTAGAGCATATTATTATAATCATTTGAAAGGTGGGTTAGTAGTGTAATTCTATCATCAAAGAAGGGTGCTAAAAAATTATTCAGAAGTCTGGAAATTCATAAACATGTCATAAACACCAAGGACATCTGGAAATACACTTTGTGCCTTGGTCCTCTGCAGCCACACTACTTTGCTAGCATTAACATAACAAAAATTAGTGGACAAGGAATTGAGCCCCTCTGTCTCTTTCCCTCTGAGTTCCTGAACCAAGGATAAACAACTCCATAAAGAAGCAGACTGAAAGCTGGATGATACTGCCAATGAAGTTTTAACAAGGAGGAACAAGATACAATCTGTTTTGGTGCCAAAACTCCAAAAATAGCCAGTTTGATTCCTCTCTAGCAAAGACAAGGACTGAAGCCAACTTTAGCCACAAAAACCACAAAAAATGCAAGAAGATCTTTGTGGTGTAAAAGACTTGTATAAGAAATAAAGGTATATAGGAAAAAAGAAACACTTTGGTATCAGAATGTAGGCATGGTACTTAAGCACCCCAGTTATTAAGCTGCCTTAAGCTATAACACTTGAAAGAGACTGGATAATTATTTATTTTCAGATGACTCAGCAGCCCTAGACTACTAGAATTATCTCAAATTATGGTTATGCAAGCCCTCAGTTCAGTTTACTTCTGCATACTCATGCAGTCTATGGACAGTAACCAGAAATCAAAGAGCTGGTTTCAGGTTTAATTAATAGATGCAAAAATAAATAAGCTTGATTAAACAGAAATTCCTTGACATCTGCCATCGATGAAGGTTAAATATATCAGAGAGGACTATCAGATCATGTATGATATTGAAATCCTATAGAGAGCTCAAAACTGGACACTAAGACAGAGGATCTTTTGGTACTTGCCCTACTACGCTGCCTAGAGGTTGCCTTTGGCTTAAAACGCATACTTAAGCTCAGCATCTTCCACAGATGCTCTTCATTCAGGCTCTAAGGAGTTTTAGATAACTTGCAGCTTCCTGGATAAGCTCCAACCTAAATTGCGAAAGCTGTTATGAAATGCCTTAACTTGCAAAGTGAAGCAAACAAGAAGACTGAAAAGAGATTCACATCAACCTCTCAACTTCTTACAGCTAAGTGACTGGTAGAGCTCAGGCAAAACCATCTAAGCAGAACAGAGTTAACATCTTCCTCATGCATCCGAGGAAAGCCAGAGAAAAGCCAAAATGCTTGCAGAGCAACAACAGTTCTCTCTGGTTTGAGATGTGTTTTTATAAGGGGTAAGATCTTTTGCTTACACAATGATATTTAATGAATAATTCTTTTCTAAATAAATAAATGGAGCAACTCAAGCACAAAGTAATACTCAGAAGATCAAAAAAACAAACTAAAGCTGAAATAACACTTAAAAGTAGAAACTCAGTGGCAAGCAAAAATTCTACTTCACTGAGTAAAAACTTACAACACCCAAACGCCACAACCTTACATTTTTGTAAATGTATCTCTAGATGCACCTGTATGACAGCATGAACAATACTAAAATCTTGCTAATTATGGGGTGACAAAGAGCAACTTGTGGAAGGACATTATAATCCACAGATTGTCCAGGGAACCTGAACTGCATGAACTTACCACAAACCCAAGTGGAATAGCTTAGAAATCTACAAAAAAAAGAAAACCTGTGGCAAGAAGAAAGCCCCTAAGACAGTCTGCCATGCTGGCTAACACGCAGAAGATAGTAAGAATCTCAAAGACAGGACAAAAGCCAGATGATTGTTTTGCATCAATCAGGATTCATTATCAAGACTTTTAGGAAGGTTCCCCACATTGAAACCCTTTATGAAGGCTGAAATTCATCACATCTTAACACAATGGATTCTGCACCTTGAGAATAACCATTTCTGGAGTGACTTGTAATAGTCACTCAAAGATCCTGGAGAAACTGAAATAGTAAAGGGCTACAGTATCCAGACACACCTGGTACCAGAGAATTGAAGGGTAATAAATGGGACATTGGGTTTCTTTGACTATCAGTAATTACAGGATGGACTCTCAATGTGCTACAGACAAGCCAAGGTAATCTTTGTGCTTGGCAAGCAAGGGAGGGGAAAAAATAAGAAGAGCTGTAAGATAGCAACTGAAAATTCTGAGGTAAGAGTCAAGACTACAAGACTTTTGAAGAATACAGTCTGGCTACAGTTCAGTGACAGAGCCAACGAATATAGAGGTAACAGCTGATCCATTTAAGAGAGCAGATCTGGATTTTCAAATGTCTTTAACAATATCCTTAGTTCTATAGTGTC
This sequence comes from Toxostoma redivivum, assembly GCA_013397375.1. Taxonomy (NCBI): domain Eukaryota; kingdom Metazoa; phylum Chordata; class Aves; order Passeriformes; family Mimidae; genus Toxostoma; species Toxostoma redivivum. The sequence continues at coordinate 1,453,000 of VXBI01013418.1, read as the reverse complement.
TTTCAGCTATAAGTTATGCACCACCTTTAACAGTGCAAGAAGTTGGAAATCAATACTAATAGCAAGGTTGAAAACTTTCACCAATGACACCAAATTATTCAGACTAGTTAAAAACTGACAAATTGCAGGAGGACCTTGGAATACCACATACTCAAATGATAAAATAGCAGGAAATTAAATTGTGGGACTCTGCCAAGAGTTCACCAGGAAGCTCTCATACTGAAACATTTCCATGTGAAAAGGGACACTCAGCAGAGAGATCCACTGAGGGGTTGAGCCGTATCAGGCTTTGAAATTCTTGTGATGAAAACAGTTGCTTAGATGAAATATGATTTATATTTGTTTAGTTCTTACTCTTCCCTGAGCATCTGTTTATGACCAGAGACAGGGCAGTAGGCTGCTGGAGTCACAGTAGGAATCAGTACAGCCATTCTGACAGAGCAAAGCACACTCAGGGCAGGAAGGGTGAGATTACATGCACAAATATTCTGTATTGAGTTACAGAATATTAGTGCATATATTAGTTGCTAGGAAACAAAACAGACCTTGTGATAAACATATTTAAGAAATACCCTTTTAATTGTAAGCAGGGTTTAAAAAAAATCCAAAAAACCAGTAAATTATAGGGATGAGTAAGACTGGAAAATGTGAGAATGATGTTATGTCAAACCCATAGGACGTCTCCATTTTGAATTATATATAGTTCAGGTCTTTCTAAAAGAAAATAAGAAAAAATAAAAGCACATTGCAGAATTTTCCGTAAGACACAGGGTGCAGAATATCTTTGCTGTATGTAACATATTCTACAAAAGTTATAGATTACATGTACAAAGAGTAAGTAGGGTGGGATTATTCAGCATTCCTCATATCACAACTGCAGCAGGACATTAAATGAGATAACGCAGCAGTCTTCAATAACTTTAAGCAAAACAAGAGACCAGGTGCATCATACATCAAAAAGTTTTTTCAGCATGGTGAAACATTCTGCACTGTATAGAAAATTGCCCAAATCCATAGGAAAAAAACCAAAAACACATTAATGACTGAACACAAATCTCTGAGTTTGTACTCCCTAAACTTAGGGTGACCGGCAGAACTTCACTGTGAGTGCAGCAGAGATGTTTATTGGTTTCAGCTGCTCTCCCAGATTGTGTTCCATACAAGAAACCCCGCACAGATTATAGCCCTATGCCCAAAGAGATAAAGTAATGTTTGTACTGGACAAGGGAGCCCTTCTTGGTATTTAATCTGTACCGTTTCCTCATAGGCTTTTGTGATCCTGTGGATAGGCACTGAGCACCAGTGCCCTAGTGAGCAGCCCCTGCAGAGCAGGCGTGCCCGGCTCCTCCTGAGGACGCTGTGTCGGAGCCGAGACCTCGGAGCAGCAGCAGCCAGAGCACAAATGACAGCGCGCTCTAAGCGCCGCTCACTCACCAGCTCAAGCGTTAGCACCAACTACAGCTGGCAAAAGGGTCAGCACCAAATCACGTACCCAAACACCCAGGAAGTCCGGGACACAGGGAACAAAACGGGACGTTCTGAATTATTGAGGCCGTTTCCCAACACCGGCTCCCAGCCGAAGCAGCAGCGCCGGCCCAGCCCCGCCGGGATCCCCCCGACCCTTGCNTCATCGCCGCCGGCGGAGCTGGAGCGCCCGGGACGGGACGAGGCCGCTCCGGGCGGGCGGCCGTGACCCGCGGCCGGTCACGTGGCGCGGCTGCACGCGGGGAGCGGCACCGGCACGGCCGGTAAACAGGCGGTGGCTCCGCCGNCCCTTGCGCCCCCCCCGCACTCACCGAACTTCACCGGCGTCCGGACGTCCACGGCGGTCTTGCTGTCCACGCCATCCGCCACGATCGCCACCTGCCCCAGCGCTTCGTCGTGCTCCCCCCGCACCGGGTCCCGCTCCCGCCCGGGGCTGCCGCCGCTCACGGCCACCAGGAGCCGGTCCGCGCCTGGGCAGCGCTGCGGGTCCAGCGGGCGGATGCTCACCTGGCACGGCACCCGCACCCGCAGCCGCCCCCGTGGGCNAGTTCTGCGGAGCGCGGAAGAAACTACAGCCGTGCCTATGGGCCTATGGGAGAGCGGGAAGGGCGGGGCATTGACGAGAGTCTGCTGCTATTGGGCGGCGAGCCTGGACTTCGGAGCCAATCAGAAGCGGGGCCGGCTGAGGCGGGCGGAAGGCAGTCCGCGGGTCGCCATAGCGACGGAGACGCCGCTCGGCCGGGCTGGGCTCTGCGGTGGCTGGGAGGACTCGAGGGGACCGAGGCCAAGAGAGGCAAAACTGCGGCTCCGACGTCGAGGCAGGAAGCAAGGCAAGCGGGGCCGCCACAGCCTTGTCCGAGGAGTCCCTGAGGCGCGGGAGTGCGACCCCCGCGCAGGGCCTGGGGCGGTGCCGTGTCGCGCGTGAGGAGACGAGGTACCCCGGGCAGCCTGTCCCTCACTGCTCTTAAACCTGCAGCGAGCCTGCGTGCGTTAAAATGTCCTCGATCAGCCGGTGTAGAAGCAGTTTGGCAGATGTGATGGAAAACCAGTTATTTGTTGTTGGTTTTTCGAAGTGATATCACAAAGCACGAGAATTGCTCTCTGTCAGTAAGTTTTGGTCAACATATGTGTTGTACTGCTTTAAGTAGTTCTGAAGCCAAGTTCATGAGGTCTGCACAAATACGCCATGAGACAATTGTAAACCTTACAGGGTTTACAAACAAGCAGGGAACCACTTAATTCAGTTTCAAAGACTCTTCTGGACTTCATAGCCCACATTATCATCGTATAACAATTTTAAAAAATGAGGTGGGTCATGTGGGCAATAGATGATGTACAGTCAGGGGCTGAATTCTTGTAACAGTTGTCGTTTAGTGCCAATAATGAGAGAGAAAAATGCACAGAAAGCTGCATTGTCTCAGCAAGATTGCAACACAAGAAATAATGAAATCTGGGCCTGTTACTTAATTACTGTCTCCCTTTTGCACTCCACGTGTTTCTTTTTCATAAATAACCATGCAAGCATGATACTTAGTCATCAAATACTTTTCATCTCATTAGCTCTATTTCCATTTCTGTCACTGTCTGGCTTTGATTATTTATGAATCTGAAGTGACATCTCAGTGTCCAAGAGGAAAGAAGATTGTCCAGTTTTTTTGTCCATCGGTAATTTTCACTGTTGAAAGTTTAATGAAGATTCATATTCACCATTAAAACCCTTCAAGTTAAATTATTCCATTGGTTTACATTACTCAGTCTAAAAATCATTAGTTTAAACACAAAAAGGGCCAGCCTGCTTTATGATAGTCTAGTATACAAAAAAATGAATTCTAGAAAGTCAAAAAAGTATCAAGAAATATCTTGGGACATGATGGAGGCTGGAAGTTTTTTTTCCCCCAAGTCTTCAGAAATAGTTGATTTTGGGAAAAAAATCTGCAAAATTCTCACCCTTGAGACCAATACTAAATTTAGATGTCAGATTGTTTGTCAGGAGGAGAGTTACAATTGTTTAAGAGGTGTGTTGCAATGTGCTATAACTCCACTAGATGACAGCCGGTTCAGCAAATAACTGATCCGACTGTTCGAGGGAATCCGGTCCCTGGTAAGGCGGGGCTCACTGCTGCCCCCTTCTCCCTGGGTCAGTGCTGCTGTTCTGGTCCTTTGACTCCCACCTCCTGTAAAACGACAGTGCCGCTTTCCCACAGCCCGCTTTTCCTTCAGGACTTTGGTATTTGATGCTCCTCATGTGGGCAGAGGTTTATCAGTACCCACAATCCGCAGTAAACTGTGCTGCATCACCTTTAATAGTGTCAGGCCTTATATAGTTGAGACCTTAGTTCAAGAAACCATTCCAAGATGCTTAAGCCTCAGTTATGTTTATATTTCATTGCTGCTGTTGGGTTTTTTCATTAGATACGGTCTAAGCATACGGTTAAAAATACTGAACAAAACAGCTAAAAAGTTAGGAAGAAGTTCTTTCTCCATACATATGAAACCTCATATGTTTAATGTTTTACTTATGTAATCTCTATTTTTGCTATATTGATTCTATTTAATTCTCATGCTTTTGTTTGGGTCAGCTGGTATAGCACGTAGCAAACTCCAACAGTGAAAGAATATTTATTTATATATTTGTTTTCCTCTAATTTTCTGGCGTGTAATTTTAAGGAAAAGAAAGCTGTCTCAAATTTATAAATGAAGATTTAATTAAAACTCCACTTTTGATAGCTGCATGATTTCTTAGCGAATTACAATCTTTATTTGCCATTTTACCAGATATTGGTATTGTATGCCAAAGAATTTTCAGTATTTCACGCAAAAGATCAAAAAACCCTAGAACTCATATAAGTTCTGTAAAGTGATATAAAACAGATTTTAAGCCAAAGCATTATCAGCATTACCCTTTCAGGCTAAGGTGAGAGAGAGATTTCAAGGAAAGAGGAATTAAATAAGAAGTATTTACAGGAAAGACTGTAGAAGGAATAAATTTTTCTGGTTTTTTTAATTTGGAATTTTCACAAACTGCTGAAGGTACCCACAGAATATGAACTTAGTCTGCCTGAGCAGGATTAATTTTACCCATTTGCTATAATTGTAAAGAAGAAATAATATGACTTCATTTCTTAGGAAAATAGGGCCTTTATTTGTATTTTGTTTTTGTTTTTTTAGTGTTGCATTTCTGAACTGCTTCCTTGAATCTTCTTAGTTCTCAAGATGTGTCTAGGGTTCAGTAGGTAGGCAAATTATGTTTTGTTTGTTTCCTCCTCTGTATGTTAGCATTGTAAAACACGCAATGGTTTGAATTTCAGGGATTTTTTTGTTTGTTTGTCACACTACCAGAAATTTTCTGAGGAAATTAAGTTCCTCATGGAAACCACATGAAACGGGAAGTAACAAATCTTAGCATTCAAATTCTCCTTATCTTAGCCATATCTAATTAGAACTCCAGCAGATAAAGTCTGTGTGTGGCTCAGGGTGGTTCTATCCCAAATAGCAGAGACTTGAAAACAAGGGAAAACAGCAGAACTTATGACAGAAAATGTTGAGCAGTTTAGGTACATGGTGTGCTCTCATTTTCCCAAAGTGGTGAGGTTGTACAGCCTACTCAAACTATCCATTCTGATTTACATGCCTATGATAATATCCTATTGTACATGATGTGGTATTAAATTCAATTATTGATTAATGCTGGCATGGTTTTGTTGTTTAATGACACATCCATTCATGCTGAATCACAGGCTTTGCCCAGTTAAAACAGAAGGTCTTCTACTTTAACATATGGGAGAAAGCATAAGAAAATAAAATTTTAGGGGATGGAAAGAGGATCACTGTGTGATTGAATAAATCGATGGTGCTCCTGTTATTAATATTATCTGTAGGTCTCATAGGTCTCATCCTTTCTCTTTGAAGAGGATGTGGTAGAACTGAAGAAGTTTTGGAGAAGGATGATAAGGACAGTGGAAGGCAGAGAAAGGCTTTCATGCCACTGACAGCGGGTGGATTGTCTATATCAGCTTAGAAAAAGGATTGTAAAGTGATGATTCAACATTAGGAATAAACCTAGTGGCATAGAAAAGTTGTGATTATTCAGTGACTCATCCAGTAAAAGAACTAGGTGACATCAAGTAGTCAGATTCAAAAACAAGAAGCACTGGTTATTCATTTGAGGTAAAATGAAAATCTTCATTCCCCTGGATTTTACTAATACTGAAAGTTTTGTATGAGTTCAAGGAGAAAGGAGATGGGTTCAGGGAAGCATCACCATACCATGACTGGTGGGTACTTCTGTGCCTCCCCAGGCATCCAGTTGTAGGCTGGAAGTGTGCAGAGACAGTTGATTCATCTTCATACATGGACTTGCATCTCTTTATGCTCAGAATAAAATTTTATTACTTTTTGCACCTATCAGTCTGAAAAGAATCAATGTAGCTAAGTCACTCACCTGGATTCTGCACTGATTTGTGTATGAACATTGCTGTTTTCTAGAGAGAGACAGAAATAAATATGCTGAAATTACTTCAGGGAATCTGAGTTCAGACTTTTATTATTACTGCCCTGAAGCTGTTTCACAAGACAATTCTCAGCCTGATTTGACCCAGGCTCCAAAACAGCCTTGTAATTCCTGTTCTCTGCAATTCTGTGTCTTGGATCCAAGGCTGTGATATTATTTGCTGTTCTATAGTTTGAAAACATCCGTATCTGTTGGGCTAGTCCATGGAGTTAGAAATTATGATAACTTTCATTCCTATTTCAATTAGATAGTTTATTTACCAGATATTACAAAGACACACATTTTCCACTTTGCTTTTTGAAGTTTATAGATCCAATTTTATGTAAGCCAAATTATATATTTAGCAATGTAGTAGGTAATGAAAGAATGCTAATCTTATTTTAATGTCCCATAAAACTACTTGTGCTTTGTTTATGTCTACCCCCTCTTAAAACCGCATGGAGACAAGGGCTTGTCACAATAGCTGAGGCTGTCTAATGGTTTTTCTCTATCTCAGATTTCTATAGTTGTGTCTTAACATAAAACCATAAACTTTTCAGATTCAAAAGATTTTTTTTGTTCTGTCCCTGCCCAGCAGCTGGAGTCTTGGTGAGAACTCTTTTGTACTACTGTACTGGGAGGAGATATATTTTTGATTCATGTCAACTGTATGTTTCACTTACAACTATCAACAAATATCCTACACCCATGAAACTCTCACATTTTGGCATTGTTCTTCTTAGTGTTTCTGCCACAATGCTTTTCCCTCTGTCTAAATTCTAAGTTGATAGGAACAAATAAAGTAACAGTAGCCATAAACATAAAATGCATATGCTAAAATATTCAGCAGTTCTTAACAGATGAAAAATCACTCACTATTTATAAATGTGTATACATATTTATGTACAGTAACTCAGAGTTTATTTCTTGGCCTCTATAATGTTTACAGTTATTTCACAATGTTTTTGACCCCTCCAGGAGGGATCATGAAATTGCTTCTTTTTCCATAAGCAAATACAGACACTGAAAGCTCTCTAAAAGTCAAAATGTTCCTGAAGGAATTCCAAACAGTACTGAAGAAAGTAATAAACTCACCAGTTTAACCTTCACTACCTTTATAGACAAGTGACTTTTCAAAAGGTGAATACAAACAACACAACGTTTTTTTATCCATTTTCCCACCACAATTATAAAAAGAAATTATATTTTTCTTAGCAGTCAGCTTTCTGGCTGTGGAATGCCAAATTGCACTGTCTGTTTCATTGGAAAGATCTGGTATACATTATTGAAATAGTCTCAAAATTTGTTCTTAATTTTATTACAGTTTTAATTTTGGTTGTCCTTGATTTATAGCAAGATGCTCTCTTTTAAAAATGAGAAAGGTTTCCTATATGTTATGTGAAACGCTGAATGATGTCAAGACTGCATAAATTGAAGAGGATTCTGCATCTTTGACAGCTGATATGTGTTTTATAATGATGTGGTTCCATAGCAGAATATAATGTCCTCTGCATAATAGCTAATGTAGAAAGACCTTCTGGTGTCAGGTGAACTTTTGCAAAAGCTGACAAACTTTTTCCCAAAATTTTGCAGTAAAGTACTGTGATACTGATCTGTCCATTCCTATTGTCTACAAAAATCTTCAGTGAACTTGTGAAGGAATTCTTGAATTCCTCCATCTACACTCCATCTCCGTTTTTAGCTGTGCTTTACAAATGTTCAATGGCTCCCCTATCTCATATCATATGGCTAGATTTCTGTGTGTGCCTCACAAGTCCATCTTCCCCTCTCTTCCCTCTGTAAGATGCTTATTGCCTCTGTTGGATCATCCCATGTCTCATATCTTTCTCCCAAAATGTTTTTGGCACCTTTCATGCTTCTTTATGCAAAAGGTATTTTAAAATGCTTTGGATATACAAAACCCTTAAGACACCAGAAAATGACATGACAATAATTCACATTTGATGTAATGATGAGGCCCAACCTGATGGACGTTGCTGTCTTATTAGGGTACCAGGAGTGTTGTATGCCCTTGTATTCCACCTCCTATTTCCCTCATCCACCTTGGCATTTTCACACGCCTCAAAGAGTTTTGATTGAAGCTTGGGAACATAATTCTTAAGTGCTAGACCAAGATAGTAAACACAAAGTGAAATTATAGGAACTTTATGGCATTAAGTCTCATCTAAGAAGTGAGTACTGAATGTCCTTGATCTAACTCTTTCTAATGAAAGTATCTTAGAGATTTCTATTCCTAAATGACAGATATGAATAAAGGATTTTCTATAATATTAATATAGCAAAATTATGTTTTCCAACAAACCTGCTTGTTCCAACCTTCTTTAATTTCTCTCTCTGTGCATTTATTAAAAGACTGTGTTACCTAACTGGAATAAGAGCTTTCTTCAGGATATTTTAAAAATACTCAATAGGATGATAGAGTGATAGTGCAGCCTCTTGCATGAAGTCTTTCATGAAGTTGTAACTGTAAACTTACCTAATTTGCTCACACTGTGCTTACATGGTTTGAACGTGGGACTGACATGTTGATTTAGTGGTTTTTACACTTATGCATTTATCTTTCACTATCATAGATATCCCTGGAGCAAATGAACTATATTGGTATTTTTGTTACTTTCTAGAGCTTTAAACAATGAGTCAGGCTGATGAAGGAGGGCCCAGTGACACAGAACTGGCAGCTGAGAATGAGTCACCTACCTGTGTGCTGATTCCAACAGCTCCTAGCCAGGAAGAAGGACCCACTGACGTAACAGCAAGCCCTGCATTTCAATGTTTAGATGAGGTACCGTGTGCCCCAGATTTCTCTGTCTGTAACAGTAATTATTTTGAGGTGTATCTTTTGCTGTTAGTAATTGAAGGCTGTTACCATAGACTATCTATATCATCCCCATTTCTTTGATTTTTTTTCGAAGTGGTAAGAAAATTTTGTGAAGCAGTGTCATATTCTTGCTGGGGATGCTGTGATTGATAGATAATCATGTTATTTTTTTCCAGTGATTGTGGCCTTAAGGGGAATGAGAATACAGAGATCTTGGTTTTGGTCTTGTAGTGTTCTATCTGTAGAGGTAATTGCATCATGGTTTTTTAAAAGGCTCCATAGTTGCAGGAAAAATCACAGGTAAGTGGCTCCTGAGGCACTATTAATTGATGATGGTAATAGAAGAAACCTTTTGGTGCTCAGTTTCTTTTGCGATTGTTTTGTGTTAAGGAGTCTTTCGAGTACTAGAAGTATTGAATCTGCAGATATTTGTCTAATTTGTTCTTAAATCTTTAACTGGTGGAGATAGCTTTTTTCCAGCATGTCATCATTGCCAGGGTTTTATAAAAACCTTTCCCTATATCTCAGTTTAAGTTTCCTTTGTAGTGAATAATGCAGCTTTCTTCTTGCCTTTCCCACATTAAAAAGGGAGGCTAGAGAACTTCTGCCCTCTTTCTAATAAAAATGTACATCTCTCTCTTATATCCTTATCAGGCTTTGTTCATACTTTTCTTGACGTTCTTACGTAAAGTTGCTTTACCTTGGACTCTTTCCATCTTGGATCTGTCAGATTAGTTTGCTACCCTGGCTCTCATTCTCTGCCTACTATCTAAGGTCAGGAGAAAGGACAAGGCAAGAACTTGTAGAGAAGGGGAAAATAGGACTGGCCCTTTGCTATCCTGCTATTAGATCATACTGAACATAGCTTGAAGCTGCTAATTTCAGTCCAGTGCCAGTGCAAGCGAAGCCCACAGCTTCCAGTATTGTTGCAGCACAAACTCACTTTATTCTTAGTCCAGGGCAACAGCAAAAGTGCTCCCACACCCCTTCTAAACTGTATTCTGCATTTCTGCTTTGATTTCCTTATTTTTAATCATGGTGAAAACTAATTTTTGTAGACTTATTTTAGAAAATTATTAGATTATTTGCCTGATTTTTTTTCTCAAAAAAAAATCTTTCCAAAGCAGTTATTCTGCATATCAAATTTAAAGCTAACTTGTTTAACACTGATAACATTGTAAACCATTTATGGCAAATACAGGCTAAACTTAGTATTTAGAGTTGTTCGCAACTCAAGAAAAAATATGCTATGGAAAAACAAAGTAAGCAATTTGCATAATATCTCATAAATGAGGTCATCTGGTCATTTTTTCAATTTCTAGAAGAGAACTATGGCTCATTTATCTTACCATAATTTTTAACAGCTTGCACTTGTACTTTACTGGTGAGTTTGGCTTTTCATCACTTATTCACATTTCTTCCACTGATGTATTTGTTTTCTTTTGTTGAACTTTATACTTAATTCAGGGATAAATATATGACTTTGGTCACCACAGACGTTCTTGCATTGATGCTGGCTTCAACTACTTGGAATAGCTTTCAGGATTTTTCCACAGAAGCAGAATTGTGTCATATTATCTTGGTTTCACTGACTGGTCATTTATGCCTGCACAGCATGTATGTACCAGAAGAGACACCTTTTGTTATTATAAGATTTCTTTAAAAACAGATATATACTTTCTTCCTGTCAAGCAAGTCTTGTTTTTCTTATGTAAGCAGCAGATACTCAAACATACAAAGAGCAAGAAGTCAAGCGTGCACACTCCATCTCCTTTGTTTTTAGTAAAACATAGTAGCATTGTTTAGCTTTGTGGGTTAGATAGAAATATTAAATACTTGATAGAGTTCAAAAAAAGCCACCCAATTAATAATTACTTCTTTTCACCAAGTGTTTTTACTTATTAACAAGTTGAGATCTCCTCTTCTGCTGGTTAAGGTACTGCCTGCCATACATTCACAAGATGAACTTTCCACTTCTTTTAGCCTTAGTGTGATGAAAGAAATATATTACTTTAAAAAATGCTATATTAAGATGCAATAAATTATGCTGGGTTTATTTTTATTTTAGTGCATTATAGGCCATGTATATGTAATCTGATTCTTAAAAGGCTGCAAAAAATGTATTGAATTTTTTCATGCATGTACATTGTTTATTGGTCCTGGCCCAACAAAAAAGTGTATAAATATGTTGGCACAGACAGCTAACAGATGTTGTCTCCACCTCCATGCACAGGAATCTGACTGCTAATTAAATAAACCTTTTTTGACTTTGTTGAAATGGTCGCTTGGGAAGTCAGCTAGGGTTGATAATGTGTCTGTAAGCTAGAATATGGTTTTTTGCAACAGCTTCCAGCAAGTAGGAAATAGTTTGTATTGTGAATGTTAAAACAAATTGTTGTTGCAATAGGAAAGTTGATTGTTCCTAAAAAAGCCATAGATGAATTGGATGAATTTACAGATGCCTTCAAACAGCTGGAACAGGAACAGAGCTGGTGTAACATGCTCATTCTACAGAGAGGTTCTTTTTACCACTGGCAGGTGACATTGTGTGGAAACAAGGCCTGGAAGTGGCTGGGTGTATTTGAACTATCACAAAGCAAATGGTATTTTTGTTCATTTCTAAAAAGCCTGTTTGAAAGTATTTATGTTGTCTTGTTTTTCTATGCTGTTATAAAGTCAAGTGTGCAGATTTCATACCATACAGAAGAACTGGAGCTCTCTAGTGTGAGACTAGGGGAAGGAATAACCTATAACTGTAACATCTTCTTGCATTTTGGCCTTTTCGTGGCCTTTTCTGATACTCATGAGACTTGACAAGTATATTGCTATATTGTTTTCCAAAGCTATCTCCCTCTTCCTGTTTTCTCAGCTATATTATGTATTTGAACAAGGCAAATTTGTACCAAAAATTTGGTCTACCTGGCCTTGTATGTCAGCACAACCCTGTGTTGAGGAAGCCAGAGCAGTGTTAACTAATCATACATTCAATAAAAACATCAGTGGTGGAGAATCATCTGTTACACACATGAGGTTACTTTAAATGTTAAAAAGGGGATTCCTGGTTTTATTCAAAGCACCTGTGTCCAAATACTCCTGAATAAACAGAGCCTTAAAAATCTGCATGAGAAAGAATCCTTGTTTTTGGATTTAGCATATGGAGGTTAAACTGCAGAGTGGAGAGGCTTTTGTACTCTGTCTGAAGAAAGGCATGAGAATTTCTGTTTCCCAAAGTGCATCCTGTTTCTCCTTAAAAATCATTTGCTCCATGTAATTGCTTAAAATTGTGTAAAACCTACTATTATTTTGTACAGTGTAATTTTAAATGATGGCATACTATTCCTACTGAAATATAATCTTAATTAAACTTCCAGTTTGTCTTGATTATATAAACATAATCAGGTAATTTGGGTTATTTTTTCCCGTTATTAGTTTCAAAATAGATTAGTCTTTTACTGAGATCAGAAAAAACTGATGAATGAGGACTTAAAAACAATATTGCTTTCATAATTTCCATGCTCTCATGACTTGTGTGAGGATTGGACTTGACATACTATCTTAAAACTGTATTTTCTGTTTCTGGTTACCATTGAGTGTGACAGCCAAGTTAACTTCTGGTAGAAGAACTATAACTCTATAGAAGTTTAATTAAAGCAGTGAATGAAAGAGATCAAGTTAGTATGTGAAATATTTGCATCTAGCAGGTCCTACAGATGGTATTGCTCAGCCTTTTTTCTTTAAAACTTATGTCAATGTCTTCAGGCCTATGTGTACCATTTTATCTCTTTTTTTCCTGAAAGTAAAAGGACACCAAAAAAACCTAAAAATATATTAAGCATATTTAAAGCCTCTTTCTTTGCAGGCCAGTATTTCATTATATTCTTTTTTATTATANCTCTATGAAAATTCAAAGTCACATCCTTCCTGCTTTGGTTTTTACATGACATGTAAATCATAGAAGCTAGGTAAATTTGTCACTTCTGTTTGATTTTGGTTTAATTTGTCAAAAGAGCTCTGGGTAGGGATTGGCAACCATCTTAAGGTATTTTCCAAATAAACACATAAAAAGAAAGTTTTTTCCCCACCAGTTTATCAAGCTACATATTATTCTCAACTTACTCCGAGCTTGACTGCCATCTTTCCCAATAAACACAAATAAGGAAACAGTTATTTGCATTTATAAGGGAAGGAAAAAGCACCAGTGCTTTCAAACCTTCTTTTTATTTCTTTTCTGGTTTGTTTGGAATTTTTTTTCTAGTTTTGGTTTTGTTTTGCTTAAGCAATATGTAGAAAGCCAAGACATTGCAGTCTGCTTGGCTGATCACATTGAACAGGTGGGCTTGTGTCTTTATATTTTGGAAACAAGCCATAGGTGTTTTGCTAGCAAACCTACTGTTAGTAATTTTTTCCACTAAAATTCACCATTTAAATATTAGCAGGATTAAATCCACAAGTGTTTTCATTTACTAATCAGTGTTACATAGATGTTTTAAATAGATTGAAAGCCATGTTTTGAATTATTGAGCCTTAGGAAGAGATCAAGGTCTTTTTCTTTGTATAAAAAGTTGTATTATTTAATTTGGCGTTGTATTTGTATTCACATGCTTTGATGACTCTTGTATGTGATCTGAAAGGTCTAAACATTGGTTTGCTTCTCCTCTTTCATGTTAAAGAAGAGTTTGTGTAAACTCTTCATTGGGCAAATAATTTTTCCTCTTCCAAAATATGAATAGTTTCAAAAAAATATCTGAGATTTCAGCCCTTGGTATTATCTGGCACCTGAAGGGCCACAAAACAAATCTCTAAGGGATTATCATTACTGGCAATTACTTTCTGGGCATGTCACATAGTCGTCTATGTTGGTTATTGGTGTTTTCTTACTGCTTCAATTTTTACAGAAAATCAATAAAATTATTTATGGGAATTTTTTTATTGTCCTTATGTACGTCTATGACAGTAGTCCAGCTTTAACAGTGGGACATTCTTATTTTATTATACCAAAAAAAAACCAAGTAATGTTTGCAACAAGTATATGGAGTTATACTTTGCAAAACTAGTACACATTGACAGAGATTCAGCTACAACAGTTCCAGGCAGGTAATAATCAGATTTCTGTAACAGCATTACACTTTCTTTCTTTATTTTTTGCTTTCTGTTTTTAAAGAAACAAGACAAAGCTTTTGCAGGTGATTTTAGTCCCATTTGCTTATTCTGTTAAAATTTCAGTGTTTTACAGTTATCTTTAAACAATATTTAAAAAGGACAGTTTCTAACAACTTCTAACAACTTAGTAGTAAAAAGACATTTTCAAGTAGAAGCTTGTAGATACTGTAAGTCATACTTAGCTAGTTATCATATAATGAATAGGAGCATTTAATGCAAAATGATTAAATATAATCATATTCAATTAGATGGTTGCTCTTTTAATCAATACTTCATCAGGTTTTTTTTGTTTTGTTTAGACAACTATTTTTTATCCCAAAATAAATATTGTATAGTTTCAAAACATCTTCTCAAGCAAAGATGATACATCTTGCAATTAAAATTTTTCATTGCTCTTTGAAATTGAAATATAATAAACCAAATTACATTTGAATTATCCTTCAAAGTATTTACTTCTTTAAAATATATATTAATATTTTACAATTTAGCTATTGCCAGTGTTCTTCATTTGCATAACTTATAACCATAATAGTTCTTTGTAATCTCAAAAAGGAGAGATCATATTTATAAAGTATTAGGTCAGATGTATACTTGTATTCTTTTTTTTTACATCTCTTTTAATTAAAAAAGCTATGCCAGCAATGACCACACTTTAACTGATAAAGAAATAGAGTCTTAGTATAGTTTTTCTGCATCTCAGGATTGGTGTAAGAAAGTTTGGCTAAGCAAGAACCTCTTGGTAAGATAAATTGCATTTCCACTCAATGTTGGTCACTATCTTTATAGAAACATGGCCTAGATATGCACAAATTTGTGCTCACTATCTACAGTGTGAGATTTAATAATAGTATTTCTAATTTGAAATTCCTGCCCTATTTGACAATTTGATTTTTATTTGTTATATTTTAGAATAAACAAATCTTTGATTACATATGCTCTTTCTTGCTTAGAATTGACAATAGGTTTTTATGTTTCTGTGCCTACAAAACATGTAGACTAAAAATGGAGAGAACAGTCTTTTCTTATGTTACAAAACACTTGAATTTTTATTTTTTTTAAGTTTTAGGGTCTAATAATATCTAGATGGAGAAGTACTTGAATGAGAGCTTGAGTTTCTACAAGAGCATCTTGTAGCATTTGTCTTACCTAAAGGATTCAGGAGAAAGTACAATGGTGCTGGAAACTTTTTGTATGTATTTAGAGGCATTAATGTAAAGAATATGGATTCTTATTGATGTGTCTTCCTGCTGCCTGTCTACCTGTCTAAATGTGCAATAAGCTTTATAATGGCTCCTTTCTCCTACAAATGACAAAAGGACCTTGAGCTTGAATGGAGGAACCAAAAAGAGTGAGAATGTTCAATACATGCTCTCTCCTTGTGTGGATGGGTCATTTAGGGACATGGCTTGGTGTAGACTTGGCAGTTTTGTGTTAACAGTTGGACTCAATGATCTTAGAGGTCCTTTCCAAACTAAATAATTCTATGATTTTATAATTATTTTCTCTGCTTTTATTCAATTCTTCCATCAACTTATTTGAAAAAGCTTTGATAAAGTGATGAAATTTGAGGAATCATCTTCATTTTCTGTTTTCTTCAAGGCCTTTTTATGTGTCTTTGAGCAAACCATGTGGCCCTCTGTTTTCTAGTCCTTTAAAAATAATAATTTTTAGTACTTTTCCTAATTTATATTGGTATTGCTGTAGTATACCTTCCAAGCTGTGAAGGATAGATGATGGAAAAAGACAGTCTTAGAGAAACTAGTTTTTTTTCAAGTGTTGAAAAATTTATATTAGTTACACCCCTGAATTATTTTCAGGTTAAAATGCAGGTATTCATTCAGACACATCTTGTGGAAGACAATATAAAAGTTTTAAGTCATAAAATGTGATATATCAGAGTCAGTAAAAGCACCAAAAGCAATATTTAGAATATTTACATATCAAAACCAAGACCTAATTGGTGTTAAGTTTTAGCAATAACTATTCAGGTATTTTAATGCTGGTTTTAATACACTATATGGGTCAAATGGTCTCTAGAAACATTATGTGGAAGTATGTTGTTTTGTCTAGAACAATCTTTTGCCAAACATAACTGAATACTTGATTTCTGAGTATAATACTGAGTAAGTATGATTTTGAGTGCAATCCAATGCAAACTAGTTAAGAGAAACGTGTCGAATTACTGCACAAAACTTTTGGGTCTGATCATCATCTTTACTGATTTAAAGGGTTGCCTGTATCCAGTGGGAGTATCGTCAGCAACACCATGCCACGTACCCCAGAAAATGCCATCGCGAACACCTTTGTATTTCTTGTGGTAGTACTTGCCGTTGAGATTGGCTGACAAGCAGGCATCAAACCACCAACCAGAGCTGTAGTACGCACCACAGTTTCCTGAGGGATACCTGTCATTGTCCTTGTCTGGGGTTGTGAAGAACTTTTGGTCATGGTTGTAGTGCCTGCTGTAGTGGAGGGCATCTCCTGCTGTGCCGCTGTAGCCGTGGACACTGAGACGGTACTTGAGGTACTCGTTGGCCACGTAGAAGTGGTTGTATTTTGCATACTCTCTGATTCCATTGAAATCTTCTAGATCAATCCTCAGTTGCATTTCCTGGCTCCTTGTCAGGAGGTGAATTTTGTCATTGCCTAGCCAAAACTCCCTGCTGAGGTTCCCAAAGCCATGTTTGTAGTCATTCCAGGTTCTGTTGAAGTTAGTGCTGCCATCCTGACGCCGTTGCAGCACTGTCCAGCCGCCTCCATGTGTTTGCATGTCGCAGTAAACTTCAAAGCTCTCATTTTTAGGATCAGGGCTAATCCTGTAGATTCCATTACTCCTTCTTCCTGCTATGTAGTGGTCAGCACAGTCTCTCTGCATTATTTGTATAACTGGTGAAAGAACAGGTAGTATTAGAATAAACATAATTTAAATTTAAAAATATAAAAAAAACTTTACCCAGACTGATACAGGATACAGAACTTGCATTGAAGAGACTTTTACATTGGAAATTGTGTTGCAGCAATTTCAGGTCTAGTGCAAAATACCTTTTCCGTCAGATTTACTTGATAACAGATGTTACCTAGGATCTCTGCATAAGATAGCTGTCCAAATAACTCATCTAAACTACATTTTTAAATCAAAATGCCTAATATAAGGGCATTTTGATTACTTGCTTTCCTTTTGATCCTTTTCTCTAATCTATCCTTTCATTATCTCATGTAAATTCAACCTGATTTCTTCAGTCCCTATTTGTAATGCTTTGTGTTTACACACTTGCTGCTTTTTGTATTTAAATGTATAGCTTCACAACCTGCCTACAATTTACAGCTTCATCTGGCAGTATGTCAGAGGAAGAACTTTGTCCATGTGGGAATTTTGTTAACCTGGCTATTATTAAGTAAACATTATTTGTTAGTGAATGTAACATCATTAGGAATGCTTTGTGTGTTAATGTTGACTGTACTTTAGGAAGCTGGAAAAAAGTAATAAAATTGTCACATCTGTTGTAGTAATTGCGTGACTCCTGGAATGATGAAGGTGATGGTGCTTTCCTGTGTATGTGGCCTTGCTGGCTTTACAGAAAGGAAGAATGTTAGCATCCACTATTAACAGTACCTTTTTTTCACCAATGGATATGTTTTATTCAGAAGAAAAATATCCCCAGGTTTTTTCCTCAGAGTGAAAATCCATTTTTGATCCATGTCATTCAGTAATGTCATTCTGTTTCAACAGCATGGTATTAGAATTCCATATTCTTAAGAGATATGGAGAGCTCTCAGAACTTCTGTTAAGAGTCAAAACCATAATGTTCATTTCTATTGCAGATTTGAATGTATGAGTGTGTTCATTTGCAGGTTCTGTTGCAATTTTTCCTAGAAAATTTAAACAAACTACTTCTTGAAAGGGAGGAGTGATCTCAGGCTGCAGCAGGGAGTAAGAGTCAAGCCTTCTTGTTTGCTGGGAAACTGGACATTTATGAAACCACGAAGTATAGGAGTCAAAGACTTTAAAGCCAAATCTAAATCCACCATAAATTCCCTGAACTTAATCTAAAATCTTTGGTGGACTAAATTTCAGAGCAGTTTTTAACAGAGAATATACATTTCAGATAAAATGCTTCAATAATCCAATTCAACCCCTATTTAAATAAAATTCTACTATTACTTTCAGTGGGTGCAGGATTAGGTCCTGAATAGGAAGAAGTTGTAGCTGGTTTCCTTGCTACCTTTCATAATTAATATATTGCTGCTACAAATGCTTTTAGCATGTTGCTGTGAAGTAGGGGGGTGTCTACATGATCATGTGCCCTGAACACTACCCAGCATTTCAGTAAATGTGAAGAATACTGAAAATTTATTTAGTCTGTTATTTAGTCTGTTTTGAAGTACTGTACTTGAATGTAATTAATTGCCCATTATTAATATCACCAAAAATTACTCATTCTTTTCTGAATGTTTTGTATCTGAGCGAACATAATTTATATGTAGTGATTTTTATCTGATTTGATTACTGATATAGTAAAAGCATTACCTTTATTATTACTGATTTGCTCTTTTCAAAGAAGAACACTTTCAAGAATTTCAGTCGTACATACACTGTATGCTTGCAGATCCTTCTATTTTCAATTTGTGTAGATAGGAGGACAATTTTATTTTAACCTTGGATGCTAGGCAAGAGACTTAAAGATTGTAATGCAGCCTGCTCTTTTTCTGTTTTGTCTCTTGAGAGCTTTATCTTCTTATGTTTGATATCTAAGTGGTAGAATACACTGACAATCTAGGGAACATTTCTTGTTTTCAAGGATTCCTATATGTAATATAAAAACTTATGACTTTTAAAAAAGTCCTCAATGTTGCCTTAATGACAGCAAACATTAGAAAGAGAGCATTAGTTCTGTTCCGTTATCAGGAGAATTAAATGGTAAAAGAAAAAAGTGTTTTTTCAGTGATAACACCTGTCTTCTGTTTTATGCTGCTTATATATTTAGTGTTAAAATGGTGATACTTTTGTTACCCAGTTGAGAAGTGTTGTTAGTAAACCTTTTTTAGCTGAGCCTTTCAAATGTTTACTGTGATGATAAGAAAATTATTTTATTATTCATCTGTTGAAAACTAAGCATTTTGCTAGATTCACTCAATGATTGATGATGTCTTGCACCCCTTTTCAGAGTATCTGCAGTTTTGCAGTGAGAAAAAATAAAAAGGCAGTTTTCTAAGGCACACCTAGAGAAAATTTACCCCTTCTCATCCAAGGAGAAAATATGTCTAGGTCACTGATGTTTAATATTTCTAACGAAGGGTAATATGGCGTAAAATAAAGTTAATTTTTCATGTTTATTTATTAAAATTGCAAAAAATTGTCCTTTAAAGATTAATGTTTTAAATCTCTTAATGAAGTCCAACTCAAAGGGACTGAACACCTGCAGCTCTCAGTAACCCTCTAGAGGCTGCTGAAATGTTTTACAGGAGTATAAATAAACACTAAAAGGGCAGATACTTGTGAAGTTAATAACACAGCTATTTGGGTAAAATATATTTTAAGTTGTTTACCTAATACGAGTAAAATGCACTCGTAAGGAAAGCTTATACAGGCAGTAAGAATTAACAGATTACATACCAGGTCTTGCTTGCATTGCTGGACACTTAGAAGAGCATTTGTTGTCCAGGTTGTTCACAGCAAATGTCAGATTTGCAACTTTGCTGTCAACATAATGTTCCACATTGTTCATGTTTACAAGGCTCAGCTTCTCTAAACGACCCTGCAGTGTCTGAATCTGGCTCTTTGCATTTTTTAAGCTGGTTGCCATTCTGTTAACTTTGCTTTGCAGTTCCTTTACTCTGTTATCTTGGCTTTCACCGTTTTCTGCAGTGTTAGGTAGCAGGAATTCATTACTTCTTTCCCTTTCTTGGTTGTCATCTGCTTGCAGCTTGCAATCTTGGCAGCATTTCTTCAGCTTGTTTACTGATTCTTTAAGGGTCTGTACTTCTTTGAGAGTCTTCTCAAGCAGTTTGAATTCTTTGGGTATCTGGATGGTCATCGGAGGCAAATTTATCTGATAAGGACAATCCTCTCCTTCATCACATTTCCGATTAGCTTTGAGCTTTATGGGACAAGTCTCAGTAAGTTTTGCTTCTTTAGCATTCTCTTCCTCGTCTAAAATTTCTGCAAAAACATTTGTTAAAGCAAGGAGAGTTGACTTCAGCAAGACTATGTAAATGAGGAGCTTCATCTTCACCGAGAAACTAGCAGTATGAGGAAGTATGCAGAAGTGGAACAACTTTATAAGGGCAGCTTGAAGCCTGTAAGTTATCAGACAGCCTACACTGTTCTCAGAAATGGGTGGGAGTGCTTGCATCACGAGTGATTAATTGCAGAGCAAAATTAGGTAGTGCTTGCAAGACTAGCACATTTCAGTGAGTATTTCTGACTCAGAGCTAGTGTATGTAAGCAAGGTGATGAAATGCATGTGTGCTGGTAAATTATGTAGTTTAATTTCATTCCTTGATTTTCTTTTTTTGGAAAAAAAGCAAGTAGAGAAAGTGAAAGCCAGCCCTTTTCCCAGTTTGAGGTTTATCATAGCAATAGCCTTACTGACAGTCAGTCCCCTTTTCCCTAATTTATTTTTTTAACTTAATAGTTATATTAAGTTTATAGTATAAATTATTTAAAACCCCAAACATATTGAAACACACGTGTAGTTTTGGTTCCAAACATTTTTCAGTATAGAGTCACAAATTCAGGAGGATGAACAGCAATTTCTTCTTACTATTACACCTAGCCCACCTTAAAATAATTATCTGAATATTCATAATCTCTATGGCACATAACAGTTAAAATTCACTATTATCTGATTTGAGGTACTTCTTATTGAGCCTTTTTAAGTGAAGGGAAGTGAACTTAAGACAGTTTGCTCTTTGATGCATGAGATCCTACTTTTTAGACTAATTGTACAGGAAACCCAAAGAAAATCCTGATGTTCTGACTAATGTCCCAAATTCTAAATCTAAAGTGAGGCAGAGACCTGGGTAAGGAACTCTCTTCTGCTTGAGGTATTGCTCTTCTTTTTATTGTGCCTCATATCAAGTTTCAGAGTTAATCATATACTTTACATGACTGATCACTCCAAATGAAATACTTGTCCAGGTGACAATTGCCATTTTCATTCTACAGCCACCTTTGCCATTCTCATGTGATACCTCTGCAGTTTTAATGATCTATGTAATTTTCCTTGTGCCTCAAAACAAGACTACGTGGATATGTCTTTGTGCATTCACAGCTCAGTCAAGAGTCAACTTACTGGAGTAAAGGGTATTTACACCAGTTATTGTTTAATTAGTACAGTCTGAACCATTTCTTTCCCTAAGACCTATTTGAAATTACTCATAACACAGATTAAACATTAAGCAGACATTAGTCACACATGTAATCCACAAGTTTGTGATCTCTGTAATGTTACTAGCTTTTATACACACCACATGCTTATATTGATAGTACAGGAGGGAGGCTTGGTAAGAAAACCTCCTTGTCTAACACCTGCAACAATTCCTTCAGATTTCCTGCATAGCACAAAACTTTAGGCACTTTCTTGGGAGATGTGTTTTGAATGTACCTTTCTTGTATTCTAAATGAACATCCCAGGACCTGCCATAATGCCTTTAGTTATGTGGCAAAACTGTATCTCCCCCTGTCAGATCATGATAGTTCCCCAGCAATGAGGTGAAAGGCACCCCATGACATTCAGCTGTAAGGTGCGGACATCGCTTTTGTTTTGTTAAAAATGCATCAAAACTGAAAAGTTTGTAAAATTAAACAAATGTATTATTTTAATTTGCAAGTAAAATTTTTTATTTTTTTATTTGACTAATAGGATGTTAATTTTTCATTATATCAGTCTAAAATCAGGTCATTCTGAAGCCTTGTTCTTGTGCATGGCTGCTACTGTTGAATGAAGGAAAGCTATACCAGCCTCTTTGGAGGGGCTTTAGAAAAAGAATAGAATTCTTAAATCCTTGTTATTTGGGAAGCCACATTCCCCTCACACTCTTGTTTGTTCAGCTTACAATTAACTCTGCTATCTGCTTTGTGACTTTATACTGGAAAAACTGTTCTGTATCTGTAAAATGAATAATAATTATCCTTGATAGACTACATTCTATGATTTGCTTTGAAGTATTTCAATGTATAACAAATATTGTTGCAATTTGTGATTGCTGTGCTGGGTTGAAAGCCTAAACTATCTTTAAAATTTTATAACATTTAAAAGGGCAGAAATTTTTTCTCATACTGAATCTAAAAAGAAAGTTCAGACAGTAAGGTGAGGAATCTGAGCTTTTCAAACATCTCTGTCTGAGCCATCCATTCCTTAGTCCCATATATATCTTCCTTTTGGGATATTTACTTTCTCCTTTGGATGACACTTCAGTAATCTTGAGTTGTTTTATTATCCTCCTGATTTCATTATTGGTCTGATGTTCTGCTGCTAAGCTCCAGAAGATCCATTTCTCCACCAGTCAGTATGCTTTTCCTACCTGGCACACTCTTGTAATTGAGTACTGGTCTTTCTTCCTGTTCTGTCAGGGAGTGTCCATTCCCAACAATTTGTCACATCTCTTTTCTTTCTTCAGGAACCCAAAATAGTATGACACAGCCTTTTTCATGTTTTGTGTCTCTTATCCTTCTTGGAATAAATGAAGCAAACTTTCAAATCTGAGTTTTTCAGGAAAGAGGAAGGACACTGAGTAGTCTTAAGCTGTGAGTAGTCTTAAACTGCTGATGCAGCTTAACTAATGGCAGAAATATTGGACCAGATTTAAACTAAGATCTGCTGTTTGTTTATAAACAAAGTTTCTTCCCAGATGGAATTTCTCTAGATCCAGCATCTTCTGCATAATACTTAAAACTTTATATTAGTTAAGCAATCACCAACTCCAAAAGCCAATCCTTTTCAACTGTGAAAGGATCTAACTGAATAACAGCTGATGACCGTCACTGAGAATTTTCTACTAAGGTCTTTGCTTTTTACTTAAAGCTAATTTTCTTGTAGCTTTTAATCTCTTTTAGTCTACCTTTTAAGATTTTTCTTTTCCTGTGGACTGAAGAGATATCTTTATCATACAGACACCTTCCTAAATGTAAAGAAAGTAACTGACAGATCAAGGTACTCTGAAATTCTACTGAAGATTTTAATTCTGTTCACAGAACTACCTAGTGATTACAAGTTTAAAGAAGTTATATATTTTGTTTTATCAGACTTGTCTGAGATTGTTTATCCAAAGTTTATCAAAACCAGCATGAACCACTTCCCATGAATTTTTAGAGCAAGATTTTTTTCTTTTTCTGACAGATAATGGAATGTAGGTCAAACAGAAAACAACCAAGTTATGACTGTAGGCAGATGTTAATTTAACTAGTGACTATGGCAATTTAAAACACAACAGCTTGGCATCTGTTTGATTTCTGGCTTTGTTCTGGGAGTCAACATCTCCTGCAGAAAAATTGCTGCAAAATATCCAGGTTTGTCTAAGCAGTTCAAATGATTGATATGTACAAACCTGAAGTACATTGGGGTTCATTCATATGAACCATTTTGGTAGCAGAGATGGAATGCATTGAAATTCAACTGCTGCAATAATATTTCTGATGTTTTTTGTAGACTTCAGTGATTCTGTGGTACATTTTGACTGAGAAAGAGAATGGCAAGTAATTAAATTAATTTTCAGGTTTTTCCACAATGTGGAATATATACCAAAAGTCCATACTAGAAACAAATTCTGATTTCAAATTCTTTCTGATTAACTAATTTTGTTTCTTTTTTAGCTTAGTAGTTATTCTTCATGCAAGTAGTCATTATGTTGTCCACTGGATTGTGTGGCTACCTATCCAACTTCCTCATGTGTCTGTGAGAACATATCAGAACACAAAAGGAAAGGCAGTCCTATTCCATTTGATACTATAAATATTCTTATTCAGATACAGATTACATAGAAATAGTGGCTGCATGACTTTCCTACCTGCTTAAATTGTTCACTGCTTTATTTATAAATTCTGGCAGCAGGCAGAAAGGCACCAATGACATAGAGCACATGTAAGCAGTGGACATGATATTTATATCAGCAACTGTAAATATAATACATGTTATACAATTCATGTGGTTAAAGAAAATCACTCTTTCTGTTAAGGTGAGGACCGTATTTTTAAAAAGGAGAACCACAAAAGTGTGTTCTTATTAATTCTGTTTTTCCCATGACATCTGATCTGCCTGCTCAAAATCTACAGTTTACTGCTGACTATTTCCTTTATCTATATCCATAGAAGATGCTGTAGTTAGTTCAATATATGAAGAGAATAAACCCAAATGCACTTTCACAGTGATGAGATATCAAATACAAAAGCCTCTCTCTCCTATGTCTTTTCAGAAAAATTCCTTTCTAGTTCCTGCAAACGTGCTCCAATAAAAGCAGCAAGTGTAAGACTGTGCTGGTTACTTACTGTCCTGATTTTGGCTTTGTAGCCAAACAAAATTTGATGACAACAGGAAAGCTATGTCCTTTCCTGAAATGCCTGTCTTATCAGTCTCCTATGCCCTCTTTTCTGGGCCATGCAAGACTCAATTGGCCAGTAGTATATTTTCACCCACTGTACCATCTTGATTAGGGCTGATGTTTGTATTTTCCATGTAGGGATTGCTTTTCCCCATGAACTGGGCCACAAAACTACTGCTATGAACTATGCCTTGGGAAAGAATTTAGGATATTATTTTTCGTAGTCATTATTTGTTAGTTTTAGGAGGCTCTTCAGCAGTTTATTTTTCATTAAAGGATGCCTGGTTCATCCATCTGTAATTAAAAAAGTGAAATTGTAGAAGTTCAGTGTAAGGCAATACAGTGTATCTACTGTAAGTAAGTGTATTTATGATTTCTGTGTATGCCTTTTCTCCCACCTGACTTCATTTGTACAACCAATAACCTCGTGGCTTCAAGTGTTGTTGTTTGTCACCTAAATTAAAAGTTTAGGAAACTCAGTGACAAATATTTTTTTACTTGAAAAGCTAATAAATAGGCTTTTTCTATGGACTTCCCATATTTATTCTAAAGTCCACTTCCTGTAATAAATGTTTGTAGTTCCAGGTGAGAGGGATGACACTTTATTTTTGAATTCCAATTACGGTATCTATTTAAAACCCCCAGTGCATTTTTCTTTACTTTCTATCGTCGTAACCTTTCCCTAGAATAATGACTTAAGCAAGGCATATCATTCTCTAAATATCTGCAGTATAGCTATTTCAGTGCATACTTTCAATGTTTCCCAATCTCCAAAATGGAATGCAGAATTGCATACCAATAACTACAATTTATTGCGAACTATGTGTTTACAGTCTAAATTAGTGCCTTTTGTCTTCTTGTTTTAAAATACTTTGAAATATGTGCTGAAGCCTAAAATATTGTCGAATAGGGAAATTGTACATAATTTTCAGGTGTTAGTCTTCCATATGTGTAGGAATATTTGAGACATAGAAAAATATATGATGGCTGAATAAAAAGTGTAAAGATTATATTTTCTTGTGTTGTGTTTGGCTTTTTTAAAAGAGGCTGCAAACACAACCTTTTAACTGGTTTTCCTTCATTTTTGTATGCTTCATCTTGAAGTAGTCAGGACATGATCTTCAGAATTAGTGAGAAGTTATAGTTTTGAACTTGCTCTGAGCAGTGGGCTGAACCTGAGGAGGAATCTTCAGTTCCCTTAGTGTATTATCATGGGTCCAAGAGTTGGACATCCCAGGCACAAGCAAGCCAAATTCCTACATATACCAAACACCTACAGATATCCGTAGTTCTGTGATTCTGTGGAGACTGGATAGAAATGCAAGAGTCATTGACAGAGGACACACAACTGACACCGTGAATGGTTTCAAGCATCAACACTTTATTATTCCCCAGTACAACCTTTTATTCCCTTCTCACATGCATAACACCTGCCTGCCCTTTTACTCTTTTGTGATTGGTCAAGACACATCAGCATTCTGTGCTTCTTTTTCCTTCAGTACTGTTCATCTGTCTTACACAGCTGCAACAGGGGCAAGATTTCCTGCAGCACTATCTCTATTCTTTTACAATCCATTCTCCCACAAGTTACTGCATGGGTTTGGTGTGCCTGTACGTGTTGCCCTGCTATGATATTGAAACAACCCCTGAGAAAGTGGCATTGCCTTCTCACCCAAATAAGGCACACATGAGCTGTGTGCTATGTCCAAACTGTGTGGCTTCATGAGGATTTTGACCGAGGAGGCAAAGCTCTCTATTCAAAGGGGAGAACTTACCCTTTCTCTTTACTAAATGTTTTAACCTTTTAAATAAAATACAAAAGAGGTAAGAAAAGCTCTTCAAATAAACAGAAGAGAAGGAAAATTCCAAACCTGACAAAACAGATTAGCCAGAAGAGACATATGCCAAGGGCTAATACTATAGTGAAATCTTGAGTGTATACAAACTATAAAATATATTAATCCCTTGATATTTTTCTCTAGTCTACTATTAGGAAGGAAAAGAGTTGTTTAATGAGACATTTAATATGTTTGAAATAGAAAGTGAATATAAAATGTTGGATATTCTATGCGTTAAAATAACATTAAGTGTAGTCAAAATGTCTTGTTACAGTTACAAAACCTACAACTTAGCATGAATAAAGGGAAAGCATTATTATTCCATTTGAGCTTAGAATACATTTCAGTTGTTTTGCAGTAACTGCAAGCATAATTAGAAACACGTGTTAGCTACATAATTTCTCCAAAATGCAGAGATCCTAGGCACAGCTGAAATTGAGTCTTTCCTAAGAAGCCTCAGGTGCTTCACTTCAATAATAATTGTAAGTAATTGATGTTAAGCAGTAATTTCTTGGTGGTGACTTTATCTTCTGTGCTTATTTTGTGTGCTTCTTTTATCAAAAAAACTGTGAAGAGGTAGACTGATATTCCATCATCTATTTATTTTTAAGATTTGGCTGAATTTTATTAATTTCTGGAGAGTCCCAAAAGAACTTTAAGAGCCTTGAAATTTGAAATGGGAAATGTTCCTAGAGTTTTTATTTATATACATTTGGCTAAGAGAAAACTTGTTTTGGAATTTCAGATGAGTTCCTTGCTGTATTGTTTTGAGCTGACTGTCAGAAAGAATTAAATATAATCTGATAAAATGGAGAATGGCCACTGCACTTAATGCAGAGTGAGGAGGTGTTGATAAAGTTAGGGCTAGATTTCACTAGTTTTGCTCACGTGGATGAGTACCTCATTTATCAGATGGGTCCTCTCCCTTCTGTGGTTTTAATTCCCATTCCTATTCTAATATATTCTCTTTCTTACAAATATCTCTATCCTTCCAACCTTGGAGAAACTACTGTGTCGTAGATCCAGAGGCTCATGTGCCCAAAGTCAAGCTGCAACAATATAAAAGAGGTCTCAGATAGTGTATAACCTCACATAGTGCTCACTTTTTCCTGGAATTTTCATCAGGAGATTTTGAAGACAGGTCTGGTGGGGATCTGCTGGCAGCAAGTGAATATGAACTTGTAGAGGGAAGTTTTTCAGGTGTACAGAACAACTATTTGAGCATAAGTATGTTCTGTCTTTTCTCATGGACTCCTGCATTTAAATGATTCCTGCTCAGAGACAGAAAATCTACCTTTTCCTGCTAGAAAAATATTCAGGATATGTCCTTCCCTTTCACCTTTTCTGCAAAATATTCCTCCACATATTTTGAGATAGGACTGAATTATTCAGCACTTTACTTCATGGACCTTTTCACCAATTGAAGGAAACAAATTTGCTTTGGAACTTGGGTTTGGATTTGGTTTTGCTTTGTTATGCTTTGTTTTGTTTTGTTTTTCTGGTAGAAAAGCCAGGCATCAAATCTCCTAGCAGTATCAAAAATTGTAACAAAGTTAGAAAATCACAAGGGTAACTTAAGGGTAACTTAATAAGGTAAAATAAACATAACAGGAACTTTGCATTAAAAGGAAGAGATTCAAGTAAATCCAGTAATAAGTCAAACAGTTCTATATTTTTAATTCAATTGCATTTATGGGAGTGTGGGGAAAGGGAAAGCAGGAAGTTGCCAGGCAACCATTCGTTAAACCATTCATCCAAATTTCCAGTAATTCTGCATTTAGATAATGAAAATTTATTCTGGTTTATCTAGATGATCTGTCAATGTTGAGTGTGTTTGAAAATATATGGGGTCCCAGTTCTTTATAAAATGAGAAAGAAAATCTGAGAAAAGCAATATACATTAAAGTGCAACTGAAGTGGAATGAGACTGGAAGACTCACCAAGTTAAGAATATTTATCCAACTATATTCCATACTCCAGATCTGAGATCACCAGTATAATAAAATTACCTCACTTCTTGCAAGGGCATGATGGTTAACAAGGACTGAAAAAAAAGTCATCCTCAATTGCCAGTTACAAGTCCTTTTTTTCCTCACTTCTCCATTTCTCACTTGCTCTTTTACTTGTAAAAGTGTAGCAATGAGGAGACCTACATTTCACCTAACCCAGCAGTGTGAGAGCTTCCGAGCAATAAAATGAGCTATGAGTGCTTAAATACTGTTGATTATTTTATCATTAATGTGAGACAGCCACCCTGAAAGAATTACATATCTTTATATCAGGGGCATCATCTCTTATCTGGTGTTATCACAATTAATACAATTTTTCTAGAGTAGGACCACATGTTTGTTCCCTTCTTCCACAAACTATTTCTTCCCCTCAAACAGTTGCCTCTTTCCCTTCTGCCCTCCCAAGAATCTTGGAGAAAACAGTATACCAGGCTTTAATAACAAATCCTGGGACCAGGGTAGCCCAGTGCTGTCTCTTTGATGGCTCTTCCAATTACCCTGTGGTAATGGGAACTATCTGGTGATGAAACTTTCCAGGAAGTCTCACTGCCTTTGACGTGCTGAAGTGCCATCCGTGCAGTCTGTCTTGTGTAGTCTTCATTGCTACGAGTCTTCACACTGCATAGGACCAACCTTCCAGAAACTCTGAACTAAACTGAGAAATTAGGTGTGAAATCTGTAAGAAGTTTATGGACATAAAGAAGACACAATCTTCAGGAAAAGCAAGTTCATTTCTGTGGAAGCATTGTCAAACATAGTGTAGATCTGCAGTGAGAACCTAAGCAGTAAAAAAATTGTAACTCACAGGTACAGATCAGAGGAGTGTGGAGAAAGCACATTAATGAGGTACCATACAAATAGGACAACTATGTCTATGTATGAGGCTAGAAATAAATGGGTTGAGAAAGGGAAATGTTTTCTTTCTCACAGAAGACCTAGATAGTATTTTGAACTTAAGTGAACAGTATCTTTGATAGTAGAGAATGCCAAAATAAATATTTGAGAGCTGCTTATCTTTAATCTCATGCAAAAAAAAGAAAGGCAGACCTTCTGTTCTCGGGGTCTCAGGGAGCAAAAATTGTCTTTGCTACCAGGAAATATTTTTAAACAGATCTTCAAAAATACTTAACCAGTTATCAAGAAAATATATACTTCTTTTGAAATATTGACATGCATTCTGCTTTGGTCATAGGATTAGTTCTAGATGGTTTCTTCTGATTATTCTGAAGGTTGAATTATAACTGCCGGGATTTTCTTGGTGCTTCAAGAAAATCACTTCTTATTTCAGGAGATCTGCATAATCACATTTCTTGGCAGGGTCCCATAGAAGTTGCAGATTTGACTTGCTGCCCCACAGGGCTACCCATGGACTTTTATAGAGGTGGATCAGCTTACATTTTAAAATTGGATTTAACCTGTTTCTCCTTACTTGTGACCAATGGAGGGGAAGAAAGGTTTTCTAAAGCAATATCACCCAGGAATAGCATGGCCAGCAGGACCAGGGTAATGATTGTCCTGCTGCATTTAGCAATGGTGAGGCCACACCTCAAATTCCATGCTGTTTTGAGCCTCTCACTACAAGAAGGACATTGAGGTGCTGGAGCAAGTCCAGAGAAGGGCAATGGAGCTGGGGAAGGGTCTGAAGCACAGGTCTGATGAGGAGCAGCTGAGGGAGCTGGGGGTGTTCAGCCTGGAGTAAAGGAGGCTGAGAGTAGAAATTAGTTCTCTACAACTACCTGAAAGGAGGTGTAGACATGAGGTCAATGTATTCTCCCAGGTAACAAGTGATAGAGCAGAAGGAAATGGCCTCAAGTTGCACCGGGGGGGG
This sequence comes from Toxostoma redivivum, assembly GCA_013397375.1. Lineage (NCBI taxonomy): Eukaryota > Metazoa > Chordata > Aves > Passeriformes > Mimidae > Toxostoma > Toxostoma redivivum. Next base: position 1,422,813 of record VXBI01013418.1, on the reverse strand, counting down.
GGTTAGATTGGATATTGGGAAAAACATCTTCACTGGAAACGCAGTCAAGTGTTGGAACAGGCCTCTCAAGGAAGAGTTTGAATCACTATCCCTGGGAGGTATTTAAAAGACCTTTTTGATCTTGGTGTTTGCTGAAGATCTGCACAGGCATGTAAGGTAATGTGTGCTGTTGCCTGGGGATAATCCAGCTTTAGCCTAGCTCCTTTTTTTTTACATTCCTACTGCTTGCAGAGACACTTTAAGCCGCAGTTTTGCCTGTGCAGGCCAGAGGGTTTATACCAAAACTGAACCAGTTAAGCAATGTGGAAAAGAGGTTACTTAGAGCCTGAGTTCAAAGTCAAGACAGAGTTATCATGAAATATTAATACAAACAGAAAGAGAAGAAATGGTACAGCACAGGTATCACTGTAGTTGTGATAGAAACATTCTTTATGTTCTTATATTTATGCTTTGAATTGTTATGTAAATAAACAATTTTTTTTCTGTTTATTTGATTTGGTTGTGTATTTAATTTGTTATGTTACCAAAGTCTGTATAAACTGAAAGGCTGCCAATTACAGTTATAAAAAGTTACAGCAGAATGAAAGTATTAGTGCTTCGGAGATTTCATAACTGTCTGTTTGCTTTCCATAGCTATTTTCTGCTGGAAAAATCACAGACACCAGAGTAGCTGAGCTGAAGGAGCAGTACACCCTACTGCATGAGGCTGTGATAAGGTATAATATGCCTTTTTGGACTTCCAGTATCCAAAGCATTGTTTTTAAAGTATTTTCTGCTCATGCTGAAGCCTAATTATAATTTAAGACTTTCTTACAGTTATAGTTCATAAACAGGAAGCCAGAACACAAGGTTGAAAACCCTTATTATTTAAGAGGAACCTTCAAGGTAATTTGGGATACTTAAAAGCTTGTTTGAAGCACATCTTTGTTTCTAATACAAACATAATAATTTTGTGAATGGATGTACAGACTGCAACAGAGAAATTGCAAGTTTAAAATAAATATGTATTTGAAGATCCTGTAGCCAGAATTGTAATATATGAAAAGACTGATCTACTGAGCTGACATTATAGAGAGCAACTGAAGAAGCTAAAGGCTCATTTCTAAGAAGGCAAATGAAACTATCACTCCTAAATAGATGTGAATTTTACCCTCTGAAAATACTGACAGTCACATTAGACAGGACTGCTAATAGATTTCGATTAGAAGCTTAAGCTTTGAAATAAAATGAAATTTGGAAATTAGGTGTAGTAGTTGTGAGCCTGCCCTGCACCAACACTTGCTGGAGGGGAGAGCAGAGATCATGCTCATAACTTGATACCAGGCTTGGGCAGGGCACATGTGAGTGGAAGGAGACAGACAGAGACGGGCAAAGGAGGACACAACACTACAGCTGTACCAGACCTACTGAAAATACTGCAATACTACATTAGTATTTATTAATAGTAATTTTATATTACTTACAGCATACCTGTAATTATCAGTAAAATCAGCATCATGATATTCCTGTTACATTCTTGTAACACATACCATGATATCCACCTTATTAACAATATTTTATCCCACTTTCACTGAATTCTGTCATTTATGGCAACTCTGTCGTTGAAGTTAAAGCCTAATTTAAGTATTCTAAAACTAATTCAGGTTATACCTGTTTATTTGGATTATGCTGGGATTTGCTGTGCCTCCTGGCAGTCTGAGTGGCAACAAGTGCAAAGTAATTTGAAAAAGGGTTCTCAAAATATTGAAATATTAGTCTGTCTTGAGGATAGCTGAGTCTTCTAGCTTTGTCTTAATGAAATGGGGAGTTGGAATATGGTTCTGACTCTATGAAACATCATCTAACTTTATTTCAGATTACTCAGATAGATAGCAAATCTTTCTGGGAAGCATAATTAAAAACAGCACTACTAAACCAGTTCCAGTTCCTAGAAAATAGAAGAAGACTTTTCTAACTGCTCAGATCTAAATATATTTTGTGGGGTTTAGATTACTTGATTGAGAAGTTTTCTACCACAGTGCTCTTCACTGAGCTGAAGCAGAAATCCAGTAACTGCTAATTAGTTGATTTTTAGCCAGTGTTAGTTTGAAAACAATCTTTCATTGGAAAAATACTAACATATTCCTACATGTTTTATGTATTTATACAGTATTCTTTTATATGGGACATTCACTTATGTAAAGGCAATCCCTTTGTGTGTATAACAAGTGGAATAGGGCCTGAGTGCAAAGAGGACTCAGCTGTCCCTACTGTCACACTTAAAACTTGCCTTAACAGAATGCACAAAAACCATGAAAATGTTAGATGGTAGATCACAGCTCTCATTCTTTCTGTCATTCTCACAGGAATATGCAATGGCCATACTTCTGTAAGAAAGTGGATCAGAGAGCATAATGTCACATTCTGTATTAGATGTAGCTATGTGTCACAGCAGAACACCAATGTGTAAACAAGCACTAATTCCCACAGATAAATTTCTCCTACTGCTAAAAGAAAGCAAGGGAAATCAATTACCAAAAATCAATCATGATCTCCAATATATTTTAAAGGCATCAAAAGTGGGATTTAGACACCAAAAGTAGGATTCAATTATCCATATCAGTCAACAGCAGTAGACCTGCTCATCTGAACAAGGTACCAACGGTCCTTTAACAGTCAATAGAATGAAATGGGGACCACACATTTCCTCTTTATTCAGATATCTGCAAGGGTCTGGTTTTCTCCATCAGATGTAAGGACTGTCCTGGTAGTAAGTGCAGTATGTGTGTATATTCTCTTCCTGCAAAGAACCCTTCACAGCATCAATACTGCTTTTTAATTGTTAACTCTTCACCCTAACATGTGCAGTACAGTTCTGTGGGTCAAAAACTTATTTTTTCACATATTACAGTTGAATTCAATCCCTTTCCTAATTAATCTGTCCTAGTGTCGTTGCAATGCCCTGTTAAGACAGATGACACAGGATGAGGTTTTCAAGCTGTGTATTTTCTTCTTTCCTTTATTAGCATATAAAAATCTCAAAGAGAAAGCCTTATACATCTTAAGCAGCACAGTTCCCTGTGACAGCTGTGCCAGACTATTGCATCTGATCTCTCTGATAGACAATACAGATTTGTCTAATACGATGAATGCAATTTCTCTGTGTGCAGGCAGTTTCCAAGGCTGTTGCCAGTGTACACAGAGCTATAAGTGTATAGTGCAGTCCTCTGTTTAGGAGCAAATTTATTTCTTGCTCTCAGTTTGGCACAATTTGGTATTCTAAAAGCTGAAGGATGTCACCTAGAGATAAGATCTTTGATACTTCTCTTCAAAGTCTTAAGTGCTTTTTAATTTATGTTCACTGAGAATAGGCTGTCATCCCATTGTGGTGCTGTCTCACCCATCTGGTCTGTAGTAAAACTACATTTAAAGTTGGAGTATCTGAGCTTGTATGTGGCCCCTGAAAACCCTTTTAGTCACTCGATTATGTGGCCTAGATGTAGATATTATTTGCATTATCTCAATTTAGGAACCTAATATGAATATTCTGATAACCCAAACTGGAAGTACTCAGATAATAAGATTCATTAGCAGATTGGGAATCTTTTTTCTTAAGTGTCTGCTAAATTACTAATTATTTCACAAATTCAAAAGCTGCCATATCAGACTGCACAAACTTACTTTTGCAGTCATGTGATTCTGTATGTGTACTTTATGTAGATGTGCAGTTATTTCTTCACTGCCTTTAATTAAATTTAAATCAACATGAAAAAATACTGTTGGCATCTCTAGGGAGTAAAATCTAGATTCAACACTCAATTCTTGTTTCTATTTTCTTCTTTTTATTATCTTGAAAAAAATCAATACTAAAATTTTGTTTTTATAAATTCACTTACGTGTCTGTGTAACTATGTATAAAATGTATATGTTGTGAAAGAATTGTGTCTGATATTATTTGTATAACTACAACCAATTATATTTTCTCCCACAACTGCACACATTCTCTTATATTTAAAGATATAAATAACATATAGAATCCAGTCAGTTTTTATTTTTTATTTTTTATTAGAATAAGTCAATTTATTTTTCCTTTAATATATACATGTAAACACATGAAATTATTTGTTCATAATGAAGGCACACTGTTTTCTGTTGAAGTCTGTGGTTTTCTTATTTTTTAGTTTAGAAAAAGGAAGTGATTATCTAGGGAGAAATTTTGCACAAATCCAAACTTTTTCTGCTATATTATTTCAGCTATGCTGTATAGTCAGTTTTATATTTTGTATTTTTATCATCATTTTACCATCCCAACTCTATTCTTTAGTGTGATATGTAATTTTGTTTTTCTGTTTAAGCCATAAATATCAAATTTGAGCCAAAATTTATGTCTAGAGTTTCTCAGTATGCAAAATTCTGAGTTGCTTAATTTTTTTAAAAAAATTATTGCACTATATTTTTAATTACTAATAGGCAAGTGATAGAGTTCTTTATTCTTCTACATAATTTTTGAATAATTTTAGTAGACCATTATATAAAAGTCATAATGTAGTAATATTGAGGAGGCATACACAGTATTTTTATAGCATAAAGCATAGGTTTATGTGTGGTGCATTGTATATGAATTTTCACACTGTTGTTCCCTTTAAGAGTTTTCTATAATAATCAATGTATTTTACTAACAGCCTTTAGGATGTTTTTCATCTGTCACCACACAGGTTCCTAAGTTGTGAATCGTATTATGATACCAGACACTGACAGGAGTTTGCTGTTTCTGTGGAGCTAGTCTGGTGATACAAGTCAGATCAGATCATTGATCTCCAGGCCTTAGAATAAGCTTCCACAGATGTCCACAAATGTATTTTCAGCTTGTGTATGATTACATGAATTATTCCAGGTCTTGGTAGCATGACAGCAGTAGCAAGATGTAATTCATCACTGGCTAGATGTCCTGGTGTTTATAAAGAACTTAAAGTTGTCATATAGGCCAGACTGGACCTTGTCCTGGTGAATACTTCACTTTTCTAAGTCTCCACACTGAATCAGATCTAGCCTTTGGCACTTCTTAGGATAAAATGGATTTCCTGTCCCTTCATTTTTGTCCATGAAGTGTTAGATAAATAAATTTGACTAAGTAACAGTCTGTCATCTGGTTAAAATTAGATAAGATGAATCTCACTCCAGCTGTAGGTATGCAGAAAAACCCTCCTGAGACCAGATTCCATTGCTCTCATGGCATCATAGCGTGATTTGTGTTTGAACAGAACTCAGTTGGTCCAGCCTCCTGCCCAAGGTAGGGTCAACTAGGAGGTCAGACAAGATTATTCAGATCTTAATTCCATCTCATCTTGAAAACCTTGAATTAAATATTACTGGTATGTAAAGAAGTATAAATACAAAGCTTGTACTTCACATTGACTAGTTCTAAATTTGTCTATTTAATGTAGTTTACAGGAATCTGAAACCCAGCTGTTACAGGAAGCCAAACGCCTGAGTGCAGAACTGGAACAACAATGTGAACTGGAAAAAGCAGAACAGCTCCCTGAAGAGGCTTCCAGTGAAGCTTCCCAAATAAGGCAACAACTTCTTAGCTGCCGAAGTGAATACAATGCTATTAAAGGAAGAGTGTATGAAAATCGGTTGAAGATAGAATGGTAGGTGAAAGTGGTCAAATGCTGCTAATTTTATCGTAGCTAATTTAAAAGATGATAAAGAAAATAAAAGACAATCTCCTTTACATTTTACATGGACACATTTCTTGATAGCTGTTGTTAAATGAATTGCCATAAACTTTCCTCAGTTACAGCAACATGTCAGTGATTAATAAATTTACCATGGTGAGATTTGTAGATAGTTTTAAATTTAGAACATGTATGGGGTTCTTTAAAATGCTGTTTAAAATTTACTACATTGCATGAATAATATTTAGGTACGAAAAATTAGCATTAACAATTCTAGTCTAGAACACCTTCAATACAAATGTTTAAAGTGTCTCAGAGACCTGTTGGCTTGGAATTTATGGAACAATGTCTTAAATAGACACAATGCTGTTTTTAACATCAGTAGCACGGTATATTCAAGCTTTTCTATTCAGGTATTCAAAGGGGAAGAAGTATTTGTATATTCTAATGTCGGGAAAAATGATAAATTTGCTGTGAAAGGAGTGAAATCTTAACATTTCTGTATAAGGACAACCGTCCAAAATTAGCTTGGTATTGTGTACATTTCAATTATCTGCATACTTCGTAGTAAAATTACAAGCAGAAGTGTTGTATTTGTAAAAATACGTACCTAGGCAGTTGAAATCAGATTTTTATTTTGTGGGGGACTTGCTGTTTTTGCCCATCTTCAGTCCAGCTGTAGTGTTGTTGGTGTATATAAACACAAACATGCAATATCAGTATCTCAGCAGTTAAGATTATTATTCTTATTTTCAAGGAAATAATGAACACTGTACACACTGCATGGAGCAGGTTTTTCTGGCAAGTCTTTCTTGATTTTTTTTTTTTTTTTTAGAGCCAAGTGTTTGCTCTAAGAGAAAAAGAAACTGAGAATGAAGCAAACTGGGAGTGGGAAAGAAACATGGAAAGCATCTGGAAAAAATTATTTGCTATGAGATAACTAAGAAACATGAAATTTCCTGAAATAATTATTAAATACAGAATTTATTGCAATTTCCAAGCAGTCCAGAAATGAGGTCTTCAAAAGTATCATGCTTTTTAACCATTTGTCCTCATATCTTTTGAACATTTTTCTCTGATTTCACATCCATTTCCAAAAAATTTAAGAGGATTTATATGTTTAGGCAATATTTTCCCATTCTCTAATTTCTACCTCCAGTCAAAATGAGAGTTCTATTCTATACAAAATGCAGTGTAGGTATTATTTCAATTACCCTTGCACATTTACTGGATTAAAAATTATACATGAACTGAATATCTTGCAGGTTAAAAAATCCACTTTTTGGGTCAGTCATGCAGTAAAAAATGTTCCTCCACTGTAATAGGAAACGTATGTGTTATGTATTGCCCAGGATCAAATCCAGCTGTATGGTCTGACCAGAGGTCCATGAGGTGCATTATCTAATGGAGACCAAAAGTGCAGCCCCAGCCTCTTGTGATGTGGGGATTTCACGAGCCAGATACAGTCCTCTGTGTTTGGGAATCCTCAGTTGACCCCTATTCCTTTGAACTTCTCCTGTCTCCTCCAGAACAAACTTCTGACATTGCAACACGCTGGGTGAAGCGTTCCAAAGATTAACTGTGTAAGAGCTGCCACCTCCTTGCTTTTTTAACCTGGCTCCTACCGCTTCATTCAAGCCCTGTAGTTCTTGTATTGGATGAGACAATGAGCATCTGATTCACTGCTACAGAATGGTTTGATAGATCTCTTTTGTACAGCCCCTTCCCCCTTTAATTTGACAATTTTTTTCAAACTTGGGAGCTACAGATTATTTAGTTGTTCCTTGTTTGTAATCTGTTTCATGCCTGATGGTAGCATTGGGTCTTATGTGTGTTGAAGGTGTGGAGTGAGAAGGATGTACCTTGGTTATATGTGGATTTGCTTACTGGGAGAGAAATTCCAGAAATATTCAAGAAATTATACTGCTTTCAAGTTGGACTAGTTTAGAATGAACAGACTAGCACAATATGTGTGAAGAATGGGTGAGTGAATGTAGTGGAGAAATGAGAAATGGACTATGAAGAAAACCAGGTGATGGGTGTGAATACATGTTTGTAATGGAGAGATGAGTTTGGTGCCTGTGAAAGACAGTGAAAATGAATGTCCAGAATAGAGTTGTGAATAGGAAGTGATCTAATAGTAACATTGATGTAAAATGAAAATCTATATCCTTGCTGGTTTTATTCAAAGAGTAAAGCAATGTTTTCTGAAATATCTGTGTGCATGGACAATATCACAGACAGAGGGGAGGGAAGCTACATCAAAGGTATTGGAAGTTTGCTGTTAGGTTGCTGCTTGGTTTCCTTCATTTCTTAAGGTAAAAAGTCATGGTCCAACCTCTCTTGGCCCTTGATCTCTCTGGAACACAGTTTCTCTTGTTGTCCAACTATATTAATACAGTCCCAGCTGTGCTTGGCACTTACTAGTAAATTTCTCTTTGGGAATTATGACTAATGGCTGTTCAGTCTGAAAACAAATATGTTGTTTATTTACTTTTGTATGTATTACAGACAGGGAACATGGAGGAGAAAAGACTTGAAGGGTTTATCTGTGCCTCTTATCTACTGCTTTATCCTTTTTTTAGAATGTCTACTCAGACCTAGTGCTGAGCTGGAAGTGAAAGGTCTGATCTTGTTTCCCTGGTTCTGCAGAGCTCTGTTCTCTGTTTCTGTTTCTGTAAACCTTTCTTTCTCTGAAGCATCCGTCTTATCTCTGATACCTTTGTTTCCTGCCTTAATTCACTTTTTCTGCTATCTAAGATTACTTAGCAGCTTTTTTGCACTCTGATTCAAATCTGACAACAATGACATTTCATACTTGAGGAGTCATACAGATATGCCATAATATTAGAAAAAGTCTCAATTCTCTTAATATTCCATGCTCTTCTATCCCTATTTAATTTCCTATCTGCTTGCCTCTGTAAATTTTTCCAGACCTTTCTTAACTGCTGAAGATGATATTTCGTCTTCTGTTTTAATTATTTATTGTTCCAATAAATAGTCAACATTCCAAGAATAAATTAAATTGCTTTCAGCATTGAAGCATCATCAGGTTTTCAGGAATTTTGTGACGTTTTTAATAGTTTGAATAGGTATATGAGGTATTCAGTGTTTTTCTTGACTCACTTCAGCTGTCGGGGAAGTCACCTTGAGGGTGACTGCATGGATGGGCTGTGTTCCTTCCCACTGTAGGTATGTGCCTCCTCTTCCAGTTTGTGGCCTGTTCTGCCATATGGATGTACTGGGCTCATTGCTGGTGTGTCTGCTGAGAGCTCAGGGGGAGAACAAGGGCTGGAAGGATTTTACTAAGCTTATAAGGCTTGGGCCACCATCCCAAAGTCAGAGCTGACTCTGGGAGTATTCTTCCTCTCAAAAACTACTTGGCAAGGGTAATAAAGTAAATGGGAAAAGAGTCATCTCCACTCAGTTCTGCTAGAATTGCATTCAGAGCCATGAAATTTCTTCATCTAATTGATAAGAAGCCTCAGTAAGTAAGATTACAGACCAAAAAAATCAAATAGCAGAACAAGAATGAAACAATCAGTGTGATCAGCAAGGAAACTTTAATGTTCATGTGAGGCTTGGAGTTCTGGTTTATGCGAAAAAATAAAGAGCTGTTTTCCTTTATTGCACAATGGTATCAACAGTAGTTTATTGTTGAGAAATAATAAATATTAAATCTAAATCTATAATGTAAAAAATTAATTTAAAAGTAAGCAATTAATTTGTACTAAATTTATCTAGAGCAAGAGTTTGTGAGATTAAAGGTGCCTTTTGCTTGAAAACAATTTTATTTGAAAGCCTAGGTCCAATCTCCAGCTCTCACAGTGATTTGTAATTTGTTCAGGTAACAAAACAGCTCCTTACTGAAGTATTCTGTGCAACTGCATACAAGTCAGGATTGCAAAACTGACTTTGTCCTTGCAGAAGCATTGCAAAGAAGGAAAACTATTTCAACACTTGTAATTATTTCTGTATTAGTCGCTCAGTAATTAAAAAGTGAAAAGTTAAGCTGTTGTCCATAGCTTCTCAAGTAAAGAATTACAGGCCATAAGTAAAATAAATAGCATCACAGCTGAAGTTGTTATCAGCTGTTCTTATGACTGCATTTTCTGGTACCTACAAACTAATTATAGCTCAGAACCTTACAGGAAGCTCATGCTGGCAGCTTGTCAGTTGTGATAGCTTCTACCTGTGGTCACAGATTTTAGTTGTGAGGTGCTGAACACCTTCTGTGGATTTCCAAGCAATCCCAGCTCAGAGAGAGTAGCTGAAGGAGTTCACTTTCTTGCATGATGGGACTTCTAATGATAACAGTGTTGTGGTTATTTTGTGAGCTGAGGAAGTGAAATGGACTTCTGTTGACAACTACCAGTGCATTTCTTCATCTCTCCGTCCTTTTTTATTTCTGTGTCAGCTTGCAGCTGTAAATGTCTCTCAGGGAAAAATCTGGAATGTATTTTTATTAATGGCCCAGTTTTCCAACTGCTTTTTTTAACTAATTGCAACTGCATCTATGACAGCTTTTCATGTACAGTACTATTATTAGGCTTCATGAAAATAAGAAGAGCAATGTTATAAACATTTGCACACGTTAATCCTTAAACTTAAGAGGTATAATAATGATAATAATAAAATCCACGTGATATTGAAAAATGCATCCATCAGGGAAGGGCTATAAAATAACGGGAAATTACATGCCTAATGCCAGTTGCAGCTGTTTTGTTTGTTGTCATTGATGTCTAAGTAAAACAGTCATGAGGTTGATATCCATATAACACAGATTAAAAGATTCAAAGGCTAAATGGAAAGACCAAAATTTATCTGCTTATCTTACATTTAGCTTCTGTGTTCATCTATCAAATCAGAGACTAAACTTAAATTCTTCGAAGAATCCTATTTGATTTCAAAATGTGTGTTAATCACCCTGCCTCCCCTTTAGAGTCCACAGAGAGATGTATGTTATCTTCATCTGGTAATTTATATCATCCTAAAACGGTCACCTGGTATGTGAGATGACCTGCCCTTTGGAGGTCCCAGATTTTATCCCTGGCAGTAAGGAAGCCCGGGATGTTAGCATAGAGCTGTCTGACTTCTGGCTATGGGCAGCTGGATCAAACTCATTGCTCAAAAGGGAGAGATTTAACTTCTTTCTTTTACCTATTTTTTCTTTTCACACTTCCACTGGCTTTCGTGTGGAAGTAGTTGGTCTGCTGGCTATTTAGGTAGCTTGGCCCTTGTCATTCACTGTTGCCTTTGTTTATGTCACAGAAAATGAAGTGTTCAAATCATTTTACTTTTGCTGGATGGAAAGGTCTTTGTTGTGAAACTGGAATAGTTCCACAGGAATCTGTCCTCATGAGTGAGGAATGTGACAAAATGAAAACAGTGTCAACTTTGCTCTCCCTCCTGATCTTTGGTATTGCTCTTTTGATCGTCCAGCGTGATATAAAAGAGGGCACAGCACGGACTAATCACAAGCCATGCAGTACCTCTTTAATCATTTTGCACAGGACTTATTTAATAATATTTTGTGGCAGTCAAACAGTTACGGGAATTTGTGCAAAGTAGACATTCATTATCCTTAGTGTGATTAGGCCAGTCCCAAGGAGTTCAATTAGGAGTACTGCCAAAATGGGTTTGGAATATGATTTTCGAATTTTTGATTTTTTTTTAATTAATTTTATCAGTTTTGGGGGACAATTGATTAAAATTCAACTTTTTTCTTTAAAAGATTTTGTTTTGCAAACTCACTCACTCTGTGAGTATTCAAACACTGGCATTCAAATTAGTTATTAGACTTTACTGGTCCCTGTAGAGGCATACTTGTAGTCTGCCCATACAAATATCATACATGCTGTATATCAATATCTACTCTGTGTCTATTTTCTCTTTGCTCTTCATCTGAGCCAGAGCTTCTTATTCATGGGAGAGATGTTGTTTTGTTTTGTTCTATTCTGTTTATATTGCAACACCACCAACCCAGTTCTCTTTTTTTTCACTATTTCCTTTCCTTAGCTAGAAATATGTTGCCTGAGACTTCCAGGTATAAGCTTTGCTTCTTTTGTTGGAGGACTCAAATATAAGAAAGAGTTTATTGAGTGAGTGGGGGTGGTGAAGTGGCGGAGGTAATCTTAAATCAGCGCTGCTAAAGAGTTGAGCATAATGTTCTAGGGATTGTCCTCCATGAGTTTGGCTGCTGGGAGACTGATCTCTGTTCCCATGACCACACACTTTATGAAACCTGAACCACCACCATGCAAAGTCTTGCACTGCTGCTGGGAGGTTTCAGGAAAAAAAAAAATTAAGAAATAGCAAGCAGCTGCCTCTTTTCTATATCAGCCACATTATGAGGTTACTGTAATAGCTGCTTTGGGTGGGTGGGGATGCCTAGAAGTCCCTTGCCATTGTTACAGCTCCAAGTGACACAACTGTTTTATGGAAGTTTGTCCCTTTCTCTTAATGCTTCCCTAATTTAAGGCGTTATTCATTCAACCAGACTGCCCTGGGTCTCAACAAAACTTGACCAGCACATCCTCCCACTGGAGTTATAAACATAAATTTAAGCACTGAAGTTGATTCTTTGCTATACCTGGGACAGAAGATTTGTTTGTTCCACCTATTCCTTAGCTGCAATCTTTACTTTATAGCCTGCAATCTTTACTTCTTTATAGCCTGAGACTCTGAAATGTCACTGTAGGTACTAATTGCACTGCGAGAAGCTGCCCTCTTGTTCCCAGTGAATAGCACGACTCAGTTAAGTTGTTTGGTTATGATAGCAATACAGACTGCTGTAACCCATTTACCTACTATAGATGCAGAACTGTTCTGTGCATGCACTGGGGATGTACAGATGCACCTTCAGTAGGAATAATTTTTTGTATTTGGCAGTATTCACCTGCCTGCTACCAAGAAGTTCCCCATTGTAAATTCAACAAGCTTGTTGGTAGAGCTCCATTTTTATAACCATTCATTCATCTTTCTCAGGGCAGTGTTACTAAATACACACAATATACAAGAGCTTTCCTGTTATCTCCTTTCTTCCTTCTTCACTTCTTTAGTATCTGTCCCTATTGTTGCCTGAAATTAAATGGCAATTTAGTTTTGGATATAGGTTAAGATCACTGTGGCTATTTCAATTTACTTTTCTACCATACTCCTTTGGCTTAGCCTAAAACCCCTGCCACTGTTCAGGATTTTTTCCCACAGGATCCAGTCCAGATTTGAGAAGCTTCACTTACATTCTTCTGAAGAGCAAATGTGTATGTGAAAACATTAATAGGAAGAACAAGGTTTTCCACTAGCAACTGCACTTTCTTTGATATTTTATGTCTTTGTGGCAATTTATTACCACCTCCTCTTTCTTTTTGCCACATTTTCATGTTAACATTTTGTTTTCTGAGGTTGGGAGGAACTGTGGGTGTAGGATGCCACTAGTAAAAGACAAGGGTGAGTAAGGCATGAATGCCTCATTCATGCACCCCTGCAGAATGTGGTCAGACTAAGAAAAATCAGGTTCAAATGTTTAGATGTGTGCACTGTAGTAAAAGATGTGTGCAATTCCATTTATACACCCAGTCCTTCAGGACATCCTGTCACCAGTCAGCAAACTTCTTTAAATCTGAGCACCTTTCATGGTAATTCACTGTGTGTTTTAGTCTAACATGAGATAGGCTGTCATACTTTCTTACCATTTACTATATTACAGTCATGATTATTCTATTACTAATATATTTGGTTCTGCTTTGATTCTTACTTTAGCTTGCGAGAAGAAAAAAAGCTTCTGGAAAATGAATACAAAAAAATTTCAAAAGAAAAGGTAAGTACAGAACATGAGAAAAGCAGTGTTTTATATTCTCTCCACTAACATATAAAAAACTCACTGAAAATGTTTTCTCAGTTTGCATTTCTAGAGTTTACTCAAAATAGAATAGATTAAAAAATAGATTTTAAAATAAATAGAATTTATAGGCTATATTATATAATTCAATTTTGATAAGTAGGACAAGCAATAAAAAACTGATTCAGAAAAGATCTGGATTTTTTTGTTTCTTGTTTTTTACTCAATAAAATATTTCCTATATTCAGCAAATGGATACTGCAAAAATATAGCTGCAGTTTTTTGGTTCTAGGATGTGAACATGAAAAATACATTTGTAGTCATAAATCCTAAGGAATATATATGCTTTGTTGGAAATAAAATTCTGTTAGTATTGATAGAAGAAACTCACATCTGGTAAAATATACATTTCATATCTTGTCACTAAAAATGTTATCATCATTCAATGTTAGTGAGTCTCTGTTATCAGAAACTTACAAAATGTAAAAGAGAAAATACAATTAATCTGGTCTTTTACTTCATTTTTAAAGAAAGACAATAAAATTAAACGGTTGAAAGAAAATTGTGATGAGCTCAGCAAAGAAGTAATCCAGAGGAAAGCAGAAATTGATTCAATAAAAGAAGCTGTTTCATCCAAGGAAAAGCTGATATTGACAGATGAGGAAGAAATGGAAAAGCTTCAGGAGATGCAGACTTTTTTAAAAGTAACACAAAATTAATTGTGCCTGTGTATCTGTGAGTGCATGTGCATGTGTGTGTGTATGGGTATACGTTTTGCCCAAAGGTGCAGTGAATCTTCTGGATTCCTAATTCATTATGTCATTCCATTAAATATTAGACTGTTTTCCAATAGGTGTGAAACATGCTGCTGTGCCATATCCTTATTACTCCTTTAGGAAATACTAATAGTCATGGTTTTGATTAAAAAGTGGTTTCTATAAAGACATCTTAGTTATGTCCTGTTATTGTAGGTGGCTCAGATTACAGTTAATACAGATTTATGCTGAGAATTAGAAACATACCTGAGACTACTTCTTTCCATGGTATAAATGGCATAATAAGATGAATATTAATAATATTCAAGGATAATTTTTATCTTGAAGACATACTAAAATTGTAAACATCAATGTTTTGTTTTAAAAGTGGCAGCTACAATTATCTGGGAAAAACACAAGTAATTAAAAAATGTTTCCTACTGATTTTCACAGCAGTTCTAAATGAATGCTATGAAAACTCATCAGCTTTTAAGGCTATTAATCAAACCTTTGTGTTTTGTTACTAGGCTGAGCTAGTTAGGATCCTTGGTGTTCCAAAGCAACTTGCAAAAGAAACTGAGAAGCTGAATCAGAAAAAAATGTATGTTTTTAATATATAATTCTATATACATGCATATATATTTGTATGACTTCTTCTCATCCCTTGGTTATAGAAATGATTGAGGATGGTTGTTGATTAAAATTAGGATCAACATTTACACTAACACTTCCACAGCTGGCAGTGTGGCCTGAGCTACAAACCCATTCTCCCTCAGTCCTTCTGTACCAACTGTGGAGTTGCAGCTGCTTTGCTGTAAGGTCCTGACATGAGTTGCAGTCTCTAATGCTTCATCAGAGGAAATGCAAGCCAGCAGCCAGCCTTTTCTTTCTCTTGTGAATCTGGGGTTCTTCTCCTCTGAAGCATGGCATGCACTGTTTTCTGTAAGGGTGAAGTCAAATTAGCACTGTGCAGTTTCAGCCAGGTCATTCACAGATCCCAGTGATGCAATTGCCATCCAGATGAATGATGGGTTTTGTACTCCATTTGTGCACAGAGTTACACCGAAGTTTTTGTCTCCTGCTTCCAGTCTCTATTTGTAACACCTGAACTGTTTGACTGTTAAATTTCTCAGGTTTAAAACTTTTAAGATGGTTTTCTTCTACGTTTTCCTCACTACTCTGCTTAATGCAACTCTGCCATCATAAATCTTAAGAAGTTTGCCCTATAGTGTTACAGAGAAGCAATTTCTAAAACCCACATTGTGCAGATTGCTATTAATATAATATTTTAATGAGTCTTTATATTTGTGTCACATCACAGAATAAACTAACCAGAGTTCCCAGTCTTAGGAAGAATATATACAAGTGTCACACCAATGTACCTAGTAATGTTGACAGAAATCAGTTTACTAGAACTCTTTTTAATACTGTCATGGTGCTAAGCTGTCAGTTATCCCCATGTCTATCTGCAGTTTTATTGTTGGACTATATTGGAATTTGAAGGTTTTCACTGTCTGCTTTAACAAACATTTAACATATATTGTTGGGAAATTATTTTGTATGTCCACAAAATCTGGCAACTTACATTTTGTCTTTTAAATATGCTTGTGGAAAACTTAACCCTTTCTGCTTTGTTAAAATATATCCACAGTGATGCAGAGAAGAAGAATGAAGCCCTTAATGACCAAATAGAAAAATTGAATAGAACCCTGAAAGCCACTGAAAAGAGGACTGAAGAGATTTTGCAAGAAAAAGAAGATGTAATGAAGGAATTGGATGAGAGACAAACCTTGATTAAAAAGAATGAACGAGAATGCATTGCTTTGAAAAAATTACTAGAAATTAGTGCAGAGAAGGAATTAGCTGTCCTATCAGACAGGTTAGAGACATGAACCACATGGAAAGAGTGAATGATTCTCTATTCTATTTTCAAGTTTTATGCTGCAACCATTGCAAATTATAAATGATGAGGCTTGATTTTCACTTCAGAAATGTTTATATAAAAATTTGGAATCTGGAATCTAGGTTTTGGCTTGAAGAAGAACATCAAAAAGCATAGGCATTTGATAAAATCCTGTGAGATTTTGCTCTTAAAAGTAAAATATTCTAGAGGGTTTCTCTCTTTAGTGCACATATTTTCTTTCCTGTGTAACCCACTGAAAGTAAATTGAAGAAGAATAAAATATGTCAGTATTTTCATTTTCAAATGAGGATCATAGATATCTGCCCTCATGTAGTCCTGAATTTCAGTGGGGATTGGTTAATCATCTCTTTAATATTCCTTTAAATTATGATTTTATATTTACTTGGTAAACTAAAATAAACTGTTAGGTTGAAGGCAAGCTTCCAATGAATCGTCCTTTGCAGAGGGAGATACATAGTTGTAATTCTGGCCACATGCTCAGCAGCAGTGCTTTTGCCTTTCAAGCTTTGTATTAAGGGCCCATGGCATTTATTTTGAAATGTTCCCTCATACTAAAAAATGTGTTTACTTCTTCCTATATGTACTAGATTCCCTGATTTTTTTATCATATTTAGAACAGACTGTGAAACCTCACTGACATAATTAGGGTACTGTCACCTTTTTAGGTATTTTTTGTCGAGTTTATGAGTTTGTCTTGCTGATCCATAGTGATGAGGTACTCAACACCCATTAAAATAGTTGTGTCTGTTTATATATATGCCTTGGTTAAGTTACCTCTTTCTAAAATTCTGTGTCTATCTATATAGACAAATTCTGGAAAATAATTTAAATAAATGTATCTTCGAGAACAAAAAGCAGCAAGATATTCTCAGTCACCATCAAACACAGAAAGAAAAAGAACTGAAAAGTCTAAAAAAGATAGAGTTACAACTGAAAGGGATTTGGGATTCCTTGGAAGGAGATAAAGCAAAGCATAAAAGACTCAAATCAGAGGTCTGTATGAATGCATTGATCATAAAGATTGTAAATTTTCTTGTGAGAAATTCTTCTTTGAAATCTCTTGACAGTCCTCCAAGGGGAAAGGGGGGAAGACCACTATTTCACTTCCTCATTTCCTCCTTGCTTTAGTATTTCACCCATTCCTCTTTCAATAATGCTTTACTCTTTTCTGTTTTACTTAGTCTTTTGACTATGGTAATTTTAAAGGGAAGTACCATTCTGCTTGTGTATTCAAAGCATTTTCTTTCTTTTCTGCTTCCAATTATTTCTTTAAAATTTATTTTGTCTATAAAATTTTTATATTTTCCTTTTCTCATCACTGATTCTTTGATTCTCTCTTTCTTATATATATTTTTTCCTATACTTGCTCCTTGCTCAGTCTAGATTCTGAGTCATATAAAAGTAATCTTGTTTAGTCAGGTGAATATTTTTTCACAGCACTTGATGTTTCCTACCTTGACACTGTCCTTCAAATTTTTCTTGGTCCTTCTAAGCAATTCAGGGCAGAGAAGACTCTGCATAATTTTAAAGTCTTAAAAAATAGCTATACGTATCAAAACTCATATATACTTTGCTTTGTTTTTTAAACAACTCAAATTATTACTTGATAATATTTAATCTTATTTCAAAATATTTTTTCTGCCTTGAAATTCCTCCTGAATTCACATGTAGGTTACCTAGTAATATAAGCTCACCTGAGAGGAGAGAGGAAAGCTCTATAACCGCACAACAAAGTTTTGGATTGAATTTCCTGAAATAATAATTAAAGGGCTGACTCATATTCCAGACTTTGATCTTAAAGCTTAAAGAGTTTCTGTTGAGTATCAGCTAAGAGAATCTGGAAGATGGTATTTTTGCATCTGTTCCATTGAGGAAATGTTTCTGGATGGAGAACCACAATTGTTTAAAAACATGTGATACTAAAATCAAATGCCATAACTCACCAGCAGCTGTGGTTAGAGTTCATAGTCTGGGGTGAGATCCAAACCCATCCCAGCCCAATTCCTTCACCCTGTGGAAGGAAAAGACCTTGTATGTGTGTTACAATGACTCCTCATCAAGAGGAGTAGGGGAAAAGGAATACCATGAGAGACAGAAGTGGAATTCTAATCAGTATTTTACTCCAGCAGCTGTAGGATACTACTCTAATGCAAATAGGCCACAGCAATAGAGTTGTTTTAGCCCATCCTCCCATGCTTGATATTTTCTCTGATTCCTTTCCTGGGTCTGTTAGAAGAGCAAATGTGAAATCACTGCTCCTCTGCAGGGTGGCTAATTGAAATACAGTACTGCAGCAGGGAAGAGTCAAGTGACCAACTTGATTCTGCTTGTCTTTTGCTATATTGGGACAATTTTAGTTTGTAAGACTTGGGAGCACACCAGGCAAAAATTAAAAACGGGTATTTTAAGTAGATAAAATTTTTTTAACTACTTAAAACCTTTTAAAACAACTTAAAACTTTTCTGAAACTATTTAAACTACATTTATTAATTGTGATTAAAAGTGAAAAAATCACTAGAATTAATTGTTTGTATAAATATGTAATTGCACAAGCAGCAATGCATCAGTGTAGTTCCCCAGATTTCTTCTTTTGAATCATATGCTAAGTGCAGAATGACTGGTTTGTAGAATAAGGAAATTACGGGAACACTTCCTTCAAATGTGTTTTTGTTATTAGTAAGTTGTGAAAGGTCAGCTATTGCTAAACACCAACACTGTGTGTGAAAGAGAACTGCTGGTCCCACTGTCTCCAGCCCAGAGCAGAACTGCTGCTCCTCTCCATGTGGACCTTCTCTTTGGTCAGGCCAATGCAGAGACAGCCAAAAGTGCTTAAGTTTAGTCCTGTCTTACATGAACAAAAGTCCTTAATGGATTAAAGATGTTTATGTCAGCTTTTTACCTTTACACAGCAGAAGTGGTAACTAATATATGCTCCACAGAAAAGCTATTTTTGGTCCCAACACAAGACCTGTCTTAGGACAGGCTTTACTGACATTTTAGTAAACCTAAAGCGAATCAAATCTCAGAGCTGGCAACTGCAACTAAAGTAACTCCACACTTTGATCCTTTACTGTGTCTCTTGTTTCCCTTTCCCATAAAACAAGTGAACAGCACTTAATTTTACAATACTATCACTAAAGTGAAAATAACAAGTGCAAAACATCTACCTATCAGTGTTGATTTATAGTGTTTTGAAATCTAACGTCTGGTTGAGATCTGAGCAAGATATCACAGGGTTGTGTGTATTATCTTTGAATATCTTCCAGGTATGTTGTTAAATGTGATTTTTTTTCCATCCATATGAATTACAGATTTGCAATTAGAATCATTTGGGTTAGAAGGGACTTTTAAAGGTGATTTGGTCCAAATCCCTGCAGTAGGCAGGGCCACCTTCATCTAGACCAGGTTAGTCAGACCTCAGTCCAACCTGGCCTTGAATGTTTCCTGAGACAGGGCATCAACCACTTCTCTGGGAAGAAGTGTTTCACTAACCTTAATAAACAAAAGTTTTCCTTTTATCTAATCCCCCCTCTTTTATTTTAAAATTATTATTAATTAATTGTCCTATCACAACAGGTCCTGCTAAACTGTTTGTCCCCATCAATTACGCAGAGACAATATATGCCTTCATAGTTAGCCTCATTTATTTATTTATTTATTTATTTATTATAACCATAAAGAATTTTTAAGTGAAGTTAATCACAGTGAGGCCAGTACAGCTTTTTGTCTTACAAGTTATATCATGTAAGTAGCTGTAGTGAGATTGTTCAGATATATTTTAGTCAGAGGTAGGTTTTTTTATGTATTCCTTCACATACTTAATGTTAAAATCTGATTGAATAAATTAATTTTCCCACAATGTGCGTGAAAAAATAATACATAAATTTTTGTTATTAGCTTTGACTTTTTAGTCTAATGAAAATCCTACTGTAGTGACAAAAGGAAAAAAATGTGATACACTATGTAGATGTGAACTCTTTTTTTTTCCCTATAGTAACTTCAGAATTTCACTCTGAAAATCCTCTGTGAATTTAGGTGACATGTTTATATACTCTTTCTGTGTTTATTGTTTTTTTAATAACAGTTTAGTTGCTGAAAACTATAAACCTTCTAAATTCATGAAGTTTAGCGTTCATAGTTCTTGAAAGAAAAATTTGAGAAACTTCAACAAGTTGCTGAGGAACTCTACTCAATGAAGCATTCTTGTACTAGTGATTATAAGAAGAGAGAAATTTAGTTTCTTAATTTGTGTAGCTACTTCTAATACAGTATCTGCAGTTTACATTTTCCTCATTTTTTTGTTTGCATCACTATATTCTTGGTTTATTTTTGTAGGCAGAAATTAACTCAAAAAAAAATGCAGTATTATTAGAAAGACGACAAGAACTGCAGGAGGAGATTGAAACGATCAAGAGAGGTTTAGCTGAACAGGTGCTGAGTTCTGTTTTGTCATATTTTATCATTTTGACAGTTGGTTTTCTATCATGAGAATAAAGGGACTGTTTGAAGAAAAACATAATAGGGGTTTCTAACTGCAGCTTTCTGGTGAGAAAGTGCAATAGTATTTGTTCAATTTTAAAGATCACTTGTCTTTAATTTTTAAAAACATTTTTTGTGTTACTGGCCACATACTAGAAGGTAGAACGCCAATCTGCTTTCTAGTTTAAGTCTTTCTGAACGTTGTTGATGACACTGCAGCTAGAAATATATTGTTACAGATTTGCTTTGGATATTAAACCATGTCGTTGCAACAATTGAGCATTTGTACATTAAGATTTTTCATCTTCACAGTTCTGTCATTTGTGGATGTCTGGCTGTATGCAGCACAGCCATACACAGTGTGGAAATGCAGATACCTGCATTACAAGAACGTTAGTACTTGCCACTACATAAATGACTTTTTAAGAAGCAATCTATTTCAGACATGCATTCTTAAGGTCAAACCACCTTGTCTTCTTACCCTTATATCCATTTTCTTTGTGTGTTTTGTTCAAATTCATTATCAGATGGGAATCTGCTTGTATTTGGATAGATATGCATTTCAGTACCTACATGTCATTCTCTGGGATATGTAACCTGTGTGCCACGGACAGACATGCAGTCAGTGGAGCCTAGGAAGCTTCCGTTTACCTCCTCCTGAAGACCTGACTGTGAACTTACTTAATGATTGTATAGCTATTATATATTATACAGCTATTATATATTAAAGATCCATTCTGTACAGTGAACAATAGCTGAAAGATGTTAAACTGAGGAACAGAAATGCTCTTAAGGTGATAATATATTCTGAAATGTTATTAGAGGGATTGTGTGTAGTATTTTAAAACAATATTTTGTTACAGTTTTAAATCTAAGTAGTCTCTGTATTTGTTTATGTTGCCGATAAACCCAGAGTATTTCCAACTTTGGGTTTGCCAACACAGATACATTGTTGCATTAGGATTTAAATTTAATCTTCTCTAGGAAATGATATCAGATATGGATGCCCACGTGTTAGAAGAATGCATTGCTGCAGAACACTTGCTTTTCAAAGAGCAGGAAAAATGCAGAAATGAGTTATCCACACTTATACAGCTGGCTTGTCTCAGAGCTGATGAGAAGCAACTGAAATGCAGGAATGTTCAGAAAGCCAAGGTAAAAAATTAAGTACCAAAAGTACCAGTTGGTATAGGGAGAAATTAAATTACTAGTGTGGGGAGCCCTGTGGACTCATTTCCCACCCTAGTTTTGAAGTTCCATCAGAGCATTGGAAACTCATAATACTGTGGTGTTTTATTGGCAATTTGTTGTGCAGTGCAGTATGTTAAAATATGACTCCATAACTGAAATAAGGTATTTGAAAGGACATTTTGAGAGTGCCCAAAGGAAGGTAACAAAGAGAAGGGCCTCGAGGGGAAGCTGGGTGAGGAACAGCTGAGGGCACTTGGTCTGTTCAGCCTGGAGGAGACTGAGCGGAGACCTCACTGCAGGTACAACTTCCTCATGAAGGGAAGAGGAGGGGCAGGCACTGATCTCTGCTCTGTGGTGACAGTGACAGGACCTGAGGGCACAGCCTGAAGTTGTGCTGGGGAAGGTTTAGGTTCAATATTAAGAAAAGGTTCTTCACCCAGAGAGTGGTTGGGCGCTGAACAGGCTCTCCAGGGCAGTGGTCACAGCACCAGCCCTGGCAGAGTTCTAGAAGTGTTTGGACAATGCTCTCAGGCACAGGGTGTGACTCGGGAACGATGCCGTGCATGGCCAGGAGTTGGTCTTGATGATCCTGGTGGGTTCCTTCCAACTGAGCACATTCTGAGATTCTGAGATTGTGATTTTCGTTCAAGCCCATGGGGTAAAATGAATAATTTGAAAGAAAAAGGCAGAGTAGCAGACAACCCACGTGAGATTCTCAGAAGTAAAACTCTGTGGTTTATTTTAAAAATATATATACATTAGAAGATAAACTGTACTACTACTCATTCCATAGTGATGAAGAAATTTCTATTTTTTTTCTATTTTCCTGTTACATTTCAAGGCATAAATAATTATATTGATTTAGAGAAAGAGAGAAAGAAAACTTTTCCTATGACTAGTCATTGTAGTTGCTGCCTACGTTTTTCTGGCATGATGTGTGCTGTGATGTTACATAGAATCTACTAAATACCAAATTGCTCTGTGGGAACAAGGTATTGATGTTTCCAAAATGTATGTCTGTAATCAGATAAATTAGATAAGCTACCCTTCTACCATCTTGAGATAGTCTATCTATAAAAATAAAGAAACATGTCAGGCTTTGTACCTTCAAGAAAATCAGTCCATGAACAAATAAAAAAAATAAAATAATGCAAATTCAGGAACACACAGACAAGCCCAAAGCTGCAACCCATCATCCACCAGCTTTCCCTAATACCAATCTCCTCCTCCTGATACCAGTGAGAGAGGAGAAAAGGCCTGTTGATTTGAGATGATGGCCCAGACTATTGCGGACTGAACATAACTGGAATTAAGAGATCCAAAAACTGAAGAGAATGCAAATCTGCTCAAACATCAGTGATTGCTTAAAAGTCAGAATTGAGTAAAAATAAGAAATTTTATTTGTAAAGGTACAGTTTCAATGGTTCATATACCAAATAATTATATAATGATGGACTTGACAGGCTGATCAGTAGAAAGAGGAGAACTCCAGATAGAGGGAACCAAGCATTTAAGATGCAACATCAAATTACCTACATTACTAATAGTAATTATAAGCTTAATATAAATGGAAAAACTGGGCTTTTTATGTTGCTGTAATATAAGCATTTCATTAAAATAAGAAAAAGTTCTTATAATAATGTCTCCTCACTGTCTTTTTCTCATCTAAGAGTTGTTCTGGGTAATTTCATTGAAGACATTTCTCTAATATATCTAAAGTGCTTACTAAATTTTATTTAAATTTCAGATTCAACTCCAAAATATTGTTAAGGAACTAAAAAGAAAGGATCGTGAACTAATCATCTGTAAAAAGATGAAAAAAGAAATGCAAAAAGAGTAAGAAAATAATAAAAATATGTTATCTAAAAAAATTCTTCTAAAGCAACTTTTATTCAAGTAATGTATGCATAAAATGCTAATAATTATTTCTTTCACACATTTCATTTCTTCAGACTCCAAGGATTTTCTAGGATGATTGATTTTATGCAAACTGAAAAGGAGAAATGTATGCAATTGATGCGTACTGCTCAGTGGAAAGCAAGGGAAGCTGAAAACCGGGTAAAATTGCTAGAAAATAATATAGAAAATTTAAGGAATGCTGTTATAACCAGGGAAAGGTAAGTTTAAAGTACACTGTAGTTCACAATTATAGAAATTTAATACTGGAAAAAATCTTAGGAGGGAATATATCCCACTTTAATTATGTCCATATCATCTTTGATTGTTATTATCCTGATTTTTAAAATCTGATTAAAACGAAGGCATACAGAAACACTCCTCCATAGTCTGTTCTATTTTCTTATCCCACTAACGCTCCACAACTAGCTTGAGCATCGCTGCTTGTCAGAAAGTAGTTTTGAAGTGTGGCTACTCTCTCACTTCCCCATCCTTTGTATCCCAGTTCTTGGAACTCTCAGGTTTTGCATTATCATGCTGTTTCATTCAATATGAGCAACACTGTTGCACTCATATTTGCTGTCCTTAGAGAAAAAGAGGTCTGACACATATGGTTCTCTAATGAAGTGGTACATGGGACTGTTAAATGAGTCACTAGCTGGGAATGTGGCTGTCTAATTATGAAATTAAAACAAATTGGAGATTTTGGCTCAACCTTACACTCTCCTTTATTAGATAACATTTATTTCAGATAAAATGTGGTTTCAATTTTCAAACAATCTTCAGCAAAATGAAAGGTTACATTCACAGCAAAGATAATGAGGCAGAATAGCTGGTACTTGTGACTCTCTTTTTTCCTAGACCATTATTTAGTGGGGATATCTTTTTTCCATCCTAGTGGGGATATATATTTGTCATTCTAGTGATGAAATTCTGCAATATAGACAGAATTACAATGTCTTGGAAATCTGTACTTGGGCAAGTAGGGAAACTGTGAATAGACAACTGTATAAGCAAAACAGGAATACCAGAATTGAGTATGTGAAAAACACGGTTCACTGTCTTGGGAGAATTTAAAAGGTTTAATTAAAAGACAATAGGAGACAGACATAAAGCAAAAGGTTAAAACAGCCGGCTGCTTGGCACGCTGCCAAGAGCACGCGGCTGCTTCCGGAGCACCCCTTTAAATACGTTTTACAATACATCAATTTGTTACATATTCATAGACTTTCATACATAGTTAACTTTTTTTGGGAACTGTTTAGCATGGCCACGCCTTGGGTTCGCCTTTTTAGAGCATGCGTGTTTTTTGGCTTGTGGTTTTAATCCTCTTCTTATCACCTTTTAATTTGGGTGGTGGTCCCGGCCTTTGGCAGCCGGTGAGTGTTGATAATTGTCGTGTCAGCTGCAGGGTCGCCATCACACGTTCACGGGCTGTTATTTCAACTAAGCAGGTAGTTTAAGCATACTATCTCTAAAAAATCTTATGTCTAACTTTTGCTATTAGCAGAGAGAAGAGAAGGAAGAAAAAACCTCTATCCATATAGAAATGCTATTTTAACATTACACATACAGCATTTATCCCAACGCTTGCAAAGAGCCAACAATATGTCATGCACTTATAACAAGTAGTTAAAAAGAACTTGATTTTCTGAAAACTTCATTATTTGGTGCCAAATAATTGCTCAATCAGACAAAGAATACACTAAGTACTTTTTGTGAATCTCCTAGGAGTTTGGGTTCAAAGTCATGCTAGAGAGAGGTAAAAAAGAAGTGGAACTTCAGTGATTGAAGTGATTTTGTCAAGATGCACAAGCTGACATTTTGTGCTAAAATTTCTGAGGCCTTCCCAGTTGATGAAAGAAGGAGGAGAATGGCTAATAAGACATAAATTTTGTATAGATATCAGAAATATACAAATACTATTATTGACGTCCCTACTCACTACAGATCCAACAGGTATTTTGGGCTCTGCAAATCTAGATTTAAACTAGTCAGAGGTATTGAATTTTCAGTAACTCTCTTGCCTATAAAAAATACTTTTAATCCCAGTAATAGACTCTAGTATCAGTACCACTGACTTCACTGCAACCTATGCAATTTGGAGGACAGAGTATCAGTCCAAGCAAGGCAAGAAATTTTCAGAAAAATATTTAAAACACATTGCATTTCTGCAATACTGTTATGCTTTCAGTCTGAAACTTGACATACAGAAGTTTAATTAAATTCAGTAATGCCCTGTGGTACTCAAAGTGTTATACATGCGGGGGAATTGAAAAAAAAGCAGCTCCCTGCCCTGTATACAGCAAATCAGCAATTTAATGATGGAACCCACGAGGGAAGGATACTTCATCTGCAGATCTGTATTTTAACAGGAGACTTTGCTTTTCCTTTCACTACCTCTTTTGTATGTTGACATGAATATCTTCCTGGTGTTGATAAAGTTGTGTCTCAATCCAGAAGGGATAACACAGATCAAATGAAATAACCCTAAATTCTGTGCTGTGAGATAGTAAATAGTCCATTTGGTGACAAGAATCTGCCTTATAAATGAGGGATCATCATCCAGTGATCAACAAGGATACTGGAAATAATGAAATCTGTTTTTTGTTTGTATGTGATCTTGTCACTAACCTCCCACTATGGTCTGGGGGTTTTTTATCAGTCAAATGAGCAATCTAATAATTTTCTTTCTTATGTTAATGTTGTGATATATCGTTTTATAAACAATAGATTTGGAGAACTTTGAGTTGCAAAATAATTTAAGTGTTTTAATTGAAATAATAATTTATTTATTATAATTTCTATTTTTTAAATTTAAAATATAACTTAAATATTTTTATTTAAATAGAACGGTGGGATTTCTACACATTAAGACTTTTCATCATAGTTTACGCCTATGCTCTTAAACTTTATTTTTTATGGCTACTTCAGGTACCTAGTAGAGAATAAAAGAGCTGTAGTGCAGTGCTCCCTATACAGCATTTTTTTTGAGCCAGAATCCAATTCTTTTCAAGCTGGAAAGAACTTGAAAAAAAAAAGCCTGCTCTCAGAGAGCCTTTCTTCTTGTAAAGCTTCTGTGAAACAGAGACATAGAGGAGCTCTTGTATGCTTGAGAAATAAATTTAAGCTCTGCTTTTATTAGCTGAAATTGGTTTCAGATTGAAAAGACTAAAAATATTCTCACATTTCTATTTTGTTAAAGAAAATTGCAGGAAGAGTATCTGAAGATTAAAAAGAATGAGAGAACGAAAGCGTTGGTCGAAAAGGATTATAGCAAACTTGTACAAGAAATGCTAGAGCATAAAGAAAAGGAAAAATATTTGAATATTGACAGACTTACCACTTCAGCCACACACATGGAAGAGGAAATTTTGCAGCTACGCAAAAATTATGAAAGGGCTATTCAGCAAAAAAATGAGAGGTACATTTGTAAATTTGATCTAAGGTAGTGTTTAATTTTTACATTCATGAAGCAACAATATTTTTCAGCTTATCAGCACTCCTCATTAGGATTGCTAAAGGTCTGTGGCACTGCAATGTTGCGCTGACCAGTCCTCCTCACTGCACTGCCAGTGCTGCTTTGCATTGTGTGGATGTTTCTCCACTGGTGATCATGCTCATGCTTCAGAACTATGATTGAAAAAATATGGTAGCTTGGCTACTGAATGCCTTGAGAACTTGTAGCCTCCTGCTTTGTTTGTGCATTTTGCACAAGATAAGGAATCTGCAAAAATGCAGATTATCTAGATGTCTCTGATCTTAATCCACTTTTAAATGCTGTGGAAGGCCAGAAGACCTTAAAAATTATGTGAGAGACAAGAGTCACCTTTCCAAGAGTTTGTTTTCTGATTTTCATACTGCAACTATTTTATTACTTATTTAAAATGCTGTCATTAGATTATAATAATATTTGTGAAAGCCTCATAAATTTTCACGGGTTATTATTATGTTTTAAGATCACCTTTTTATGTTCTTGAATGGGATATACTGACTATGACTCATTTTTTTTTAAATTATCTTTAAATTTTGGCTTTGTTTCAGTGGTCTTTTGCTCAGAGAACGAGAAGAAGAACTAGGCTTTTTGTATGAAAGAATAAACAGGCAAGAGGTGTTGTGTAGAAATGGATATATTAAGATGCAAGTTATGGATGAAAAGATCAGTTTTCTGAAGCTGAAGGTAGCTGAGAAAAAAAGAGAGATTAAATTGTGTTTTAAAGAGCTC
Organism: Toxostoma redivivum; assembly: GCA_013397375.1. Lineage (NCBI taxonomy): Eukaryota > Metazoa > Chordata > Aves > Passeriformes > Mimidae > Toxostoma > Toxostoma redivivum. The sequence continues at coordinate 1,394,846 of VXBI01013418.1, read as the reverse complement.
ACAGTGAAGAATGCCTTGGATGCACAACTTCAGAGACTTCAGATACAGGTTGGTGTTAAAGGAAGCTTTTTTAAACTATCATTCTGTATTTTAAAATTTAAGGTGATTTCATAGAAGAAAAAGTATCTGGATGTACAAGGTTTATTAAAACAGTGAGTTTAGTAATACACCTGTCTAGCAAAACACTGATACATGTTTTTAACTTCACATATGTGAGTTTCTGTGCTTATGTGTAACTGGCTCTTGCTCTTTCTTTTGCACATGCCAAATGTTTCCTGGGTATGGAATTCCAGCTAACCCACCCCATAGCCTGAAATATCAGTATGACTAAGCTGGAGAATGGGAGTCATGGGGGAAAAATGAGACTGTAGATAAAATTTGTTAAAACTGTATTGATGGAGTAGGTGGAGGGGTGGGAGATACACTTAGACCATCGAATTTCTAAAATAATAAGTCAATTCACACTTGACCCTGAGCCTACTCTGGAAACTCTGCTGCCTACAATGATATAATCCACATATATTTTCTTTTGCGGAAAAACAGTGTAAGTTTTAGTTCTGGTTACAAAATAGCATTAAACAGCTAACAAACTGCAGTGCTTGGGACATTCTTTCATTGCTTTCTGAAATGGCTCATTTACTTTTGACCTTATCTCCAGATGGTAATTTTTTCCCATACATATTCTGTTAGTGCCTGCACAAAATCATAAATTGGGGTGTAGCATTGCCTTTCAAACTCACATCAATGGGAGCTGTGGCTCACTGTTTAATAGTGCTTGCACTATTCTCTTACTTCTGGCCTTTTGAAGAAATTGTATTCTCTGCTACAAGAATAAAACATTGTACGTGTTTTAATACCTCATGCAAATCATGCCCCAAAGAACTTTACAGGGCCATCACAGATTTAAATTATTAACTGAACGAATATTAGAAAAGAAAAAACAACAACAACAAAAAAAAACTAAAGGAAAAAAAACCTTAAACGATCCCAAAGTTTTCATTTAAGATTTAAAATGAGACTGGGAGTCACTGAGTCAAATACAGTAGTAGCAAAATGCAGATGATTTTTGTGAATTGACAGAGTCAATCATGAAACTTTGCTTTTTCTGTTCTGCATTCCTGCAACTTTCTCCTTTATGATGATAGTTCATGTAAAACCTGACTATTGTTGGAGGTGCTTTAAATCTTTTTGCAATGTTGACATAAAATTAAAAAGTAGGCAAATACAGAGTGGTGTGATATTATGCATGCGGTAGTCTTAATAAATGTTCCCAAGTCAGGGGTTTTCCAGTGAACAATGGCAAATAATCAGTTATCAACCTTAAAAATTTAACATATTTAGATATAAATAACATAATTTAGATACTGTGATTTCTGAGTATTACATGGCTCAAACTGACTGTTAACTCGTTCATCTCCTTATGCTCCACCATTCTGGCATTAATACTCTTACTACCACTGCCAATAGGAATTAAGTCCAATGAGAAGCAGCTTCAAATTGTTTGGTTTTATTTCCATGATTTAAGTAAAAAACACAAGCCCAAATCTGAATTCTGGCGTTGGTTGCCAAATTCACACTGCTGGTTCGTGTGCTGATTACAGATTTGCCCCCTTGTTGAAATCTGACTCAGCTTGTGTTCAGTTACCACAGCCACAGACTGTCTGGATTAGGTAGGCTGAATCCTGTACCTGTGCCTCTTTTGTCCTCCCCTTTTCCTACCTTTCCTGCCTCCTTCAGTCTTCAGCAATACTAGACCTCTTTGAAGCAAGTGCTAGTAATGTGGACTAGGTATTTTCATTATTATCAATGAAAAAAATTAAAATCATAAATATTTACAGACTGCAAAAACTGACCCATAATCTCAGCAGCTGTAGTGCCCATTGGGAAGGGGAAAAGCCCAAATCAGGGCTGTGTGATGATTAAGCAGCTCATGTGGAATGTAGAAGACTCAGGTGAAGTGTTTGTTCTTGCTGAATTGGCAAAGTGATGTATGTTCCACTTGTATGCTTTTCATCAGAAGCTGCCTATTTCCACAAAATATTGGTGAATAGTTAAGCTAAAAAAATACTATCATCTTGAAGCAAGGCCAGACCTCTTCTAAGCAAGGGCAAGTAACATGGACTAGGTAGGCTTGTTAACATCAAGGTAAAGATTTAAAAATAGGAATACTTACAGGCACTTCTTTACACAAAAAGTACCCAGTGAGACTGTAAAGTGGTTTTCTCTGGGCATAAAACTATGTAACTTTTAATGGGGATTGCACATCAAGGGACTGTTCCTGCTGACTGAAGTGACCCATAAAAACTAATCTACCTTCACGCATCAATGAGAAATACTTAGCATTAATCATTAATTAGTCCAACACGCAGACCTGCTGAGCTGTCATGGTACTGTAGATGGGACTTTGATGCCTTAGAGCTCAGACAGCGTACAAGGACTGTCAGTTTATTTGAGGCATTTGGCAACAACATTGGCCAGGTTTTAATACATGAAAATCTCCAGAGTATATCATCACATCATAGAATAATGGGACTAGTAGAGAGATAAAGGGTTTATCTTGGCAATCTGCTCCCATACCAGCATTGGATTGCCAATCATTCCTGAGAGGGCTAAGCTGTGCTTTCAAGCCACCCCTGAGAAACAGGTTTCCCCAGGCAAGCTATCCCAGTCTTTCCTTAAGTGGAAAAATTTTCTTGGTCTTTAGCCTGGATCTTTCTTGCTGTGGTGTAAGAATATTGGTTTGTATTCTGTCCTCTAGGGACATGACAAATAGACCATTCTTTTCCTTTCTGCAACATTTCATGTTACTGGAAGGACATTAATCATGTTCTTCTCTGATCCTTTTGCTAGGCTACACAACCTTGTTTCTTTCAATCAGCTCTTAGAGATTTTTCTTAGATCATTCTTTTTCTGCATTTCTTTTATTTTTGACAATATAGTCTTTATTTGTCTTGAGGTGCAGTGCCTGGTACCTGTGGCTGAGAGTGAAAGGATTCATTCAGGCATCTTGCGGGTTACCTTCCTGCTTATGCATCCAGGTATGGTGGTCTCGGATTCTGTTTTGGTTTTTTCCCTCCGAGATGTGTAAAAGATTTTGTCTGGCAGTTCGTGTGCCCGAGGTACAATAAATCAGAGCTCTTTTGTTTTTGGTCTCAAGGTTGTTTATTATTTTCTTATCTGTAATATTTTCTCTCAGCCCAGCGAGGTCTGTCTTGCAGGGCAGCCATGGCACACTCTCTCCCCTTCAGGGCAGTGTTATCTTTTTATACTAAAAACTACATACATAATGTTTACAGTTATTTCCCAATTACTATCATCTATATTAGACAGTGAAATTTTACTCTAAACCAATCCAAAAGTGCGAGCCCCACAATAGAAAATGGAGATGAAGAAAAAGAAGAAAGAAGGACCAAACCCATGCTTTTTCCTTCATCATGTGTTCTAAAATTCTCATTCCCAAAAATTGTAAAATCTACATTTCACTCTGTGATAACACTACTTAAACTTCTGTGACTTTTAAGTTCTCATATAAAATTGGTGATTTTTCCCAGGGTTCACTATCAGACCCACAGATGGTCCTGGCTGCCTGCCAGGGTCCCAGAGCCCCCCGACAGGGGTCTCAGCAGCTCTGGACTCCCAAAGGGATGTCTTAGACTCCGACATGGTGGCACCTTTCTTGACACATGACATAGTGATTCATCTTCGTGTTAATATATGTAACAACCAGACCCTTTTTAAAAGAAAGGGCATCCAACCAGTTGATTTGATTCTGTGTTTGTACAGGCAATTTTTCCTGCCTATATATAACAACTTACTTTTTTTTATTTACTATTATCCTTTTGGTTCAGACCTTTTTTCCGACAAAGATAATTTTGAATTTGAATATTTTCCAAAAAGTACCTGTAGTCTCTCTGAGCTTAACCTCATTCTACTGATGAGGTGTCTACTGTATATTTTAATCAAGAACCCATTCATTTTGCTTGGTTTATGAGAATATCATATGAAATATTGAAGCTATATAAAAAATCAAAATGTATGATATCTACTATTTGTCTTCCATACACCTGTGAAATTATCATAGTAGACATTGATCTGGTTTGGCAAAATCCAACACACTTGTGGTGGCTGTTATCCCTGTCTTTTCTCTCTTGCTGATGCCTACAAAGAAAACTTAATTATGTGTTCCAGATTTATTCTTCAGAAGGTGGCTATCTATGGTTCCATAGCTTCATCTGTGCCCTCCCCCCCAATTTTAAAAATAGGTCTTGTATTTGCCCCTTTTTAGTCCTGTACATATCTAACCTACCTTCTGAGATTTCAAAAAAAGCACCTGATGTCCACTTTTTCAGCCAGTTGCTTTATCTAGACGTCTTCCCTCCTTCAAAATTCCTCCTGACTGATTACAGTCCAATGTAGAAAAGCCTCTCTTCTACAGTCTCTTCATATCTCCTGTATCAAGTCCACTCTAAGAAAGAAAGGATTTTTTTAAAATTTTAAGACTTGCTTTAAGAACTTCTTATAACTCAGATAATCTTTTCCAAGAAAACACTACAAATAAGTAAAAAAATAAAGAAAGATGCCTCTTAAGCAGACTCAGAATAGCATGGTTACTTCTAAATGCACTTTGATACTTTTGGATTGGCTTGCCTCTGATCACTGCCAATTCATACTGCATTTAAAAGTAAGGCTAGTATTTACATCTAACATGAAACTTTTTAATGGCTTTTGGACAGTGGTTTTGCTGCAATAGTCCTTCTCTAAATTAACTATTCAGTCCTGCAAAATTTTCCATGGTGACCTGCCCCGAATCTCATTAAGATACCACTGCCTCCAGCAAGGCATTTTCTCCTGAGTTAGTCGTTGAGAAATTTGGCCCCAGATAGAAAGGATCACTGAAAGCATAGCTGCATCCTGCTGTTGGTGCTGGCCCTACTTTTACATTCTTCCATTGTGTGTATTTTTGGGCTGGAGTTTTAGCTATTTGTTAGCAAAACATGACTTTCAGAACTTAGCTATCTTCAGAATCATGGTTTGCCAAGGAAATTTTCATTACGCTTATCTAAGGTTTTTACTTTAGCTGCTTTTAGACCAAGTGTACAGGAGTGAGTTGTGTTTCTACTAGGAAAAGAAGTATTTAAGTGTTCTGGTAATGTTCCACTGCCACCTGAGAACATCTGTCAGTTTTCTCTTTTCTAGTTAAATATGACATGTTAACTTCCAGTGACAAACCTCATCCTGGCAACATCTAAACATTTACTTTATATTTTGGTGATTGTTCATAACTTTGAGAGCCTGGGACTACTTATTTCCTTAATCAGTCATCACCTGCCATGGATAGTTAACATTTACACTTGGGTAGTGTTATGTCAGCGCTAACAGCTCACTGACAGACAGCCAGGTGCACATCAGAGCACACAGCCCCACCACTGTCAGTCTTACAAATCCAAACATGAAAAAATAGCCCCAGTCACTCCTTTAGTGAATATTTACACTGAGTCTGGATGTCCCTCTAGTATATTCTGGGAAGCATTATTCCATGGGAAGGCCTCACATGGGAAAGGTCAGGGAACACCTGCCTCTGTGAGTCCTGAGAGTACCTCATTGCTCAGTGTCACCACTGAGTCACTTCAGGACATGTGCCTGGGAATGTTAGTATAGAAAACCTGGATGTCTGTAGGGATGAGAACTTCAGTACTGACCAGCAGGAAAGCAGGGCTTTCGATTGTATTCCTGAGGATAAAAACCAAAAAGTAGCCTGAGGACCAAGAAACAGGTAGAATTCAGTATCTGTCAAATAGCAGTGTTTCCTCTGCCCTGCAAGTGTCATACTGTAGCTCTCTTTCAAAGGAAAAATTTTAAATGGCTCATAATTTTATGTTACCCACCCTCTTTCCCAGTAAATGGAAACCTTGTCTGTTGAAGTCTCCAGACCAAGGTCTGGGGATAAATTTGGTGGGAATAAATAACTGTTGAGGCTCTTTGTTTGCTAGTATTCCCAGTGCAGGGACAAGATTAAACAGCTGGAGGAAAACCATGGTGATGCCACAAATGAGAGCAGAAAGCAAGAAATGGGAGGGAAGGACCCATCTCCACCTGAGCTGCTAAAAAGGATTGAACAGGTAATGTCAATTCTCATATCACAAGCTATCCTGCTATGCTTGACCTCTTTTAGAAAATGAAAATAGTGCCTTTATTTTTAAAATAAACTTTTTGTAAGAGGAATCAAAATAATTATGATTGGCTATTTTGAACTCTAGCCTAGCATCTACTTTCCAGGTCAACTGGATATGGGACATTTTGACTTCTTCCAGGAGAGGCTGGGGAGGGGGAGCTCTGTGAGGTACCCCTGACTCTGCAGTATCATCTGCTGGCTCCATTCACATCACTGGCACTTCAATGCAGAGCAACCTCACTAGGGGAAGGTACAGAAAAGGCAGCAGAGGGAGATAAATGCAGAATAATAAGCTGCTAACAAACAGGGTTGTCATTCTTTGCTAACTGGCCATGAGCTGTTTCACCATTACCCACGGGCTGTGAGCAGGAGGCAGACCTGCCAGCCTCTTCACAAAATCTGCCTGTTGACACAGAAGCAAACACTGCCCCTTGTCAGGGCTGGGCTCCACTGCTTTGTTTCCCTGCTGAACAAGGAGAAGCCACTGAAGAGGGCTTGGTGGAAGCAGCAGCCAGGCCAGCCCAGCAGCTGACACCTGACTGCAGCACTGCTGGTGACTGCCCCGAGAGATTTCAGAGGGAAGCACTTGGTCCAATGGAAAGCCAGTTTCAGACCCCTCTGCGTGGGGGGAAAGAAGATAAAGGAACAGCATTTTCTTATATAGTTTTGTCTGTCCCATTTACAGAAGCACAAAACTCTTCCCACTGTGTTCAGTACTTGGAGGGGATTTGCAAAGGGCTCTGAAGATGTGAGGGTAGGAGCAGCAAGCTCTGAGCACCCCTCAGACTATTTCTTTTGAAATCCAGTTTGTAAAGATAGACCCTGAATACAACTGCTTTAATTACCTGAGCATTTTGCTTTACTATCCCATATTCCTTGACAGAAGGGAGCTCTGCATAGCTGAGAAGGCCACAACAAAGTCTGCTATCACCAGCCTACACATTAAGAAGAAGGTTTTCTTGGAGTTATGATAAATTTAAATGTCTATAGCTTCTTGGGATTTAAAGTCATTGTAGTTATAATTCGTTTATGGAGCCCATACTTTTTTAGCATGAGGAGGAGAAAAGTATTTAAAGCAAAAGCTGGAACCTTCCATTATGGTGTGACTCAAGGAACCAGAAGATAAAAAAAAAATTGACTAGAAAAAAGCCCCACTGCTTTCAGGAAAAGCACAGCAAGGTAGTAACTGTGATGTAACCCCTGCCCAAAAGGGCCTGGATATGGAAGAATTGTACAATTGACAGTAACCAACTGAACCAATTTGGGCCTGATCCTTGGCAAAGTGTGTAAATTTTGAGAAATCTGATAGTGAAGGAGTTAGTTTATGACTGTTCACTGGTATTATTTCAGCAGCTCAAGGCAATCACAGAATGCTTTGGGCTGCTCCTTCCCCTGTGCTTTCCTTACACTGTGCTCTCCTCCTTGCTGCAGATGGAGGCAGAGCTGGTGCAGAAGGAGCAGAGACTGCTGAAGATAGATTTTCTCTGCGAGAACATTTCCGATCTGACAGACAGAACCCGTGCTGTGGTGGAGAACGGCAAGCAGGACACGCTGCAGCTCGCTAGGAGGGTAAGAAGGGCATTGCACACTCTGCTTGCCAGCCTGAAACAGTATCTGGGCAAGAGGTGATTCACTTGCAAATTACAAAAGTGGCTGGAAATGTTGAGAGGCAAATCATGAGTTACAGACATGAATAGCAACACTAATACAGATAAACCAAAACTATTTAGGCAAATGTCCTCTCTTTTAAAAAGAGAGTTGCACCATAAATAGTACCTTTCACTAAAATATAGAATTAGTTCTTTCTGAAGTAGGTGCTTAGAAACTTTGTAGGATTCTCCTTTTGCAAATGTACTTAATAGCCTTTCCACAACAAACAGGTCAAAGGCTGAAAAGAAATAAGGGAAAAAAAGAAATAAAGGAAGGCCAGGTAAATTCTACTCCAACATGAAAAAGATGAACTTGGTATCTGGCTCAAAGTTCTTTTGTTGCTTAGGTAGGGAGAATCACACAGGAAACATAATTTCCAATACAGTTTTTAAATATAACTATAGCTATTTGCTTTTAACTGCAAGTAATATTATTTGGGAAAGACCAAAAATGCTCCCAGCCCCCATATTCCTAATGAAAAAGCTGCAAATTGAGCAGAGCTGAGGGAAAGACAGAAAAAAAATGCTAAGTAATTAATGTAAAATAAGGCCAGGGTAGAAATTTTTCTTAGATCTTAGGTTTGGCACACATGAAAGCTTAACAGTTTTTCATAATTAAACACCCACAAAAAATATCATGGTTGTTAACTGTATTTGTGAAATGATGGCCGTGGGCTAATAAACTACTGTAAGAATGGCAGTGTGCCAAAAGTTGCATTCACAGGTGTTTTCTCCTAGTTCCAACTAGTCACTTAAAGAGAATTACAGGGTTTTTTTGTTTTTTAAAATCATCTGCAGTGAGACTCAAGGATTTCTGTCACATTCCTTTTGTTTGTCTCCCTTCCAAGGATAATGTCACAATCCACAGCCCCTGAATCAGCATTATCACTCAACTATCTCATAGGAATTGAGCTTATTCCAGCTATATTACGAAGTTAATTTTGTATAAACTCAGAAAGAATTGGGATCCCAGGCCTTTGTGATCTGGGGGAGTTTTGCTGTCCAGCTTAAAAGGACAAGAAGCAAAGACTAATGTGCTTTTCTTTTCTTGTAAATGTGACTTCTTGAGCAGTCAAATTTTTTTGTTCTAAGTGATCAGAAAAAACAAATAATTTTCAAGAATTGAACTCCTATTTAAAACCTTGTCAAGTTAAACTTATTTTCACATGCCTAATGCAACTCAAGTGTCATGCCCAGTGAGTGCCTAAAGGGAAACCCTAACTACAATGCTGCTGTTTTGCATTCCAGATCAATGAACTGCAGAAGAAGATAAATGACAAAACCCAGGAGATAAGGGCTCTTTTTGCAGAGTTATCCATGAAGCAAGCACTTGCCATTAAACTCCAGCAGGAAATCAGAGACAAAGAACAATTTGTGATGACTGCTTCACTGATGGTAAGTCAAGGCCTTCCTCTTCCTAAAGAAGCAGAAAAGGAACGGTGGAAGATCCTATGCAATGAGAAGATGCAAAAAGCAGCAGTTGAAGCCATAGTTAAAGTGAGTTTTTGTCACACATACAGCAAGAGCTTCAGGAGCCATTGCAAATGATGGTACAGACAGAGAAAACTACTACAGTGAGTTTGTGGAGTTGTAACTCTAGTCTAGCAACAGTGCTTGGAGCTAGTCATTGAATCTTATGGAGATCATGTACTGAAAACCTCACCTTTGATTATTAAAGTAGCTTGTGTTACCAAGTTGTGGCTGAAGGGCAGGGCAACCATCAGTGGAATACTGCTTTTCATTGGATTCCAAGGTAAAGCTGCAAAAGGTGTAGTGTGAGATTCAGGAAAAGTAAGTTTAGAGCCTCCCATCTATAAGATGCAATGAGCATCAGATCAGAAGCAGCAAGAAATCCAGATTGCTGAGCAAGACACAGAGGGTAGGCAGAGCAGCATAGCAAACATCTATTGAAACCTTACCCTGCTGGACACTGCCTCTGTCCTTGAGATGGTCAGTGATCCCAGAGCAGAGAGCTCCTACATAATAATAATAGTTCAGACTAAGAAACTTCTGTCATGAAACTTCTCCTCATGCTGTAACTCAAGTTCCTTTCAGTGCTCTGGATAAAGGCCCACTCTAGTAACTGTATTCAGGAACAGAATTGTTCCACAGGTGTTCTGTGCACAATTACTACATCTTTTTAAAGTTCATCTAATCTGTTCTTGACAGATAACAAAAGCATGACAGGCTCAAACTGTCTTACTATTTAAAAGGACAAACTCACATCTACGTGGTCAAACCTCACGCTTTCCTTTTAATACCCCTTCAGCTTGCTGGGGATTAGACTTAAGGGTGTTTCCTTTGCCACGGATTCTGTACAGTGGCTAGGGAAAGCACCAGAGCTTTAAAGCACACAAGCCCTGAGTGACCAAGCTGTGTTTCTCTGACAGCACCCTGCAGAGGAGGAGCAAGGTGCAGTGCCTGGCCATGCCCCCACTATTCCCACGGAGGAGAGGCTCCCACCGCTGCAGCCCCACATGGCTCCCTTCAGATCAAGTGAGCCCAGCTCGAGTCTGAGGCATTTCAAAAAGCCTCCTGCAAAGCCATCTGAAATCTGAACAGACAGCACCAGGAGAGACCATTACCAGCTGCTGGATCACAAGAGTCAGCAGCATTTACACTGCACCGAAGGAAGATCTGTTGGTGTTCAGCCAAATTCCATACTGAAAACTAAGTATTTGTCCATGCCAAAAGCACAGCTAACTAGCCAGTGATCCAGAATCCTTTCTCCTGGTATCCCAAATGCAGTGCAGTATTTCCAAGTGTCAAGAAAAGTGAGTGACCCTCATGCTAGACTTATTTTTTTTTCCAGGTGAAGTTTTATTGCATCTGAAGGTATGTTATAATTCATTCATTAAAAAGAAAAGGCTAGAAAATCTTCTCTGTTATTAATATAATACAAAGCACTGTTATTAGTATAATACAAATCACTTATACACATACACCAACACGGCTTTCTGCAGTCTGGGACTGGAGTTTACACTTGCCACAGAAATTCTAATTATATTAAGGAAAATATTCCTTCTCACTATGCAGTCACTGAGAAAGCTAAAGCTTCACTGATGGCAATGACAAGGGAATGACCAGAACTTGCCAAGTCACTCCCAGGAACTGAACCTTTTTATTTCACTGGGAAGGAACAGGGAGCATCAATGGAAACTACTCGGAGAGAATATCAAAGGTTTTGTAAACCTCCCAAATATACTAGATTTTAATGAGTTTCTCTAGTTTAATAGTCTGGAATTTTGTAGAGTTTTTTAAAATCTAATAAAGGCTGCAGAAATCCTGCATGGCACAACTTGGCAATTTTCTCTAAAAAAAGCAAATTGCTGATACCATTTTAAATTAATGTCACAGTTCAGAACTTAAAACAAAGAGCAAACAATATTGGCTGATTTACATACAAACAGAAGTTGAAAACAAAGGAAAAACAGCCTGCCTAATTTCTTTCTGAAGCAGAAGTTTGAACTGTAACACTAGAACTTGTAAGAAAGAATTATGTAAAACTCTGTCCAAGCCACTGTTAAAGTCAATTTCTAAAAGCTTTTTTCTTATCCTATATTACTTGCAATATATTATACATATCTTTAAAAACAAAAACCCCCACAAACAAACCCCCAACACAATGTGTCACGTGCACTTTAAGGAGATTACATTTTGTGCTAATTAACAAAACTGAAAATATTAGAATGAGCGTCCAGAAGCAGAGGTACCATAATATAACTGATACCATAACAAGGAATGAATACCTCTTTACTCATGCTTGACATAAAAAGTCATTTGTTATTCTTAGCTGCTTGATAAAATCACATCAAGAAATCCTTTCATTAATCCAAGTAAATGGTTACTGGTTCTTGTTACTGTACAACTGGACTGCCTTTTCCAGCATTATCTTGTTAAAAGACGTGATATTTATACCAATTTCTACAGCATGTTTTGACACTCACTGTTGGTCCACTTCCTTGACCACTTCAAAATGAACCCACAGATATATATCAAACCTGGGGTTATGTCAAATGCATTTCTCTAGGATTTTTCTAGAAGTCAGTAATTTCAACCTCAGTTTGTTGGATCAAACAATGTTTTGAGTAGCTCATGTCAGTACTGGCTACTACTGCTACCACTCAAAACTGCAGCTTATTTGGGAACCAACGTTGCATTTAAATAAATGCTTTTACAGAGGCACCACAGTTTGACAGCCTTCTTCAACAGCATGCTGCTTCAGGAATATTTGAGGCCCAGGAGTGTCATGGTGTTCTTGAGTGCTGTTTCCTCTACAAATCTTGCATTTACATGGTCTTGCTTTTCATATGGATGCATACCTAGAAAAACATGGTGAGGAAGTATTTACAAAATTGTACATGCTCCTATACACTTATAGTCCTGCAGTCTATTAAACATCTTCTTCATCTACAATACCAAAAGATAAGGGGTAATAGAAATGTGTTTTCATGCACCCAAAATAACTACAGCTTTCAGTGGTGCCTTTTGGATGCTCATCTGTGGCAAAAACTGGCCTATTAGTGGGATGTAAGTAAATTATAACCCACACAGAGGGAAGCCTCTCTGGAGGCTGGACTTCCAAACTGGAGATCCAAATCCAGCTTGAAGCAAAGTGGCTGTGTCATTGCTAGTGCATGAAATGGCCCAGGGCACACGCTCATATACTGCTACGTGGTTTAACTTTTTTTCCTCCTCAAATAGGATGATACCCATACATGGAGACTCTTGGCCCCTGACACTTCCCATCAGCAGAAAGACAACCAAACCTATGTGTTCGGACATCACTGGAGTTTTAATAACTCAGTAATGTCAGTATAGGCAGGATACATCTGAGCGAGCATCAAAGGGTAAAAATCACTGGGCTTCCAAAGTACAGAATTAATATTACCTTGATTCTCTATCTCTGCCAGCATATTAGTCAGGTAGTTCAGTGGCAAAAACTCCACAGGGGAGAGTCTCTCAGGGACAGGCCTGCTGTACTGCAAGGGAGAACATTTCGCATTAGGTCACAAACTCACACAGTCGCACCAACGTTTCAATGTTTCTTTACTGTGTTAATAGTCCACAGAAAGCTCAGGACTCTCAACACTGTCAAAGCATAAGATTTTAAAACATAGCCTCTGTGCTCTTACCTGCCTGTTTCCCAGCTTCTCAAGCAAAAGTTTCACATACTTCCGTGCTATTAAATTTGCATTTATTGGATGATTCCAGTACTGGCGGACCTTTTGACCAAGAGCCTAGCAAGCAAAAAAACAAACCCCAAAACCTGAGAATGTAAACATGGGACAGTGGAAACTAAAAAGAGGAAAAGGGAGAAAAAGCTGACACGAAATCCAGGCTGTAATGCTGATGTGTTTTGCTTTCAAACCCTGAAGACAGAGGTTAAGAGGTCATCATGTTTAGCCACAGAGCCTTCCTTTCCTAGACAATAACTAAGAGATCACAATGTGCTCTCTAAATGTGGGAAATCAAAACTTCCTCCTCACCTCAACTGGTCTGTCCCACTTGATATGTGTACTTAAGTACTAATTGAACCTTTATCCTTTACTGTGACTGATTTGACTCTATTCTTCCCCCAAAGAATAATGTAGGTGCCCCATTCCTCAAAGCTTCTTCAGGACAGAGCTTCTAAGGCTCAGTCTTAAGGAACCTTAGACAAGTAGAATGCTGGCAAGGAAAGATACTGGGAATGTAGGTTTGGATCCCATTATTCAGGTCATCATCCTGGAAACTGATAACATTGACTCACATTCCCAGAGCCAAGAGATTCAAAAACAGGTTTCCCAAAGCTTCCAATCCCAACCAATAAGCAAAAGAATAGGAGCACACTGAAATTAACTCCACCTTCTGCTATTTTCCCTGTGTAGATATTCCCTTGCCCCTCCCCTTCAGTTATACTGCAATGCAAACAGCTGCTCATTTTAGTAAATGCTGTACAGTTTAATGGTGCTTAAATCCTTGCTTTTGATTAAACTGAAGTCATCCACTGCATGTAACCTGCTCAAAATAATGCAAGTCACCCCAAAGTGACCCTTCTGGCAAACAGACTATTCCTGGCATTTTTTCCCAAAGCTGTAAATAGATACAATAAAGCACTGAGTCTACTGTGCATAGCTAGCAGTAGTTGCTCCCTAAATCTCTCCCAGCTCAGCCCTTCACGTCACAGCGTGGTTGGAATGGAGTTCCCCACGCACCAGGGTTGGTAACTCAGGGGCCCCATGCTGACCCCAGCTCACCAGTCCTAGCCCAAAACAAGACACAGAGGACAAAGAACATCCTGTGGAGTTCTCCTCCTCTACTCCTTCTCAAAACTGCTGCCAAATAAAGAAGCTTTTGTTGGAGGAAAATGCAAGCAGCACTTCTAGCCATTTGAACTATAAGTGACAGCACATAAGGAGCAAACAATGGGTGACTCATGTGGAGAAAAGCCTGTTCTGCAGTGAGGCATTCCCTGAGGGGGATCCCCGGTGTTCCTCTGCTTCTTGACATCTTGTACGTCCCTTGCAGTCCTGTGCTGTGCACTAAGAGCAAAAGGGGAGAATCTCCCATTCTGCTGGAACATTTTATGGAGGACCAGTAACCAGCTCTTGTGGCTACACAAGTCACCTTGTCAGTGGGTGAGACTGTGAGGTTTAACTGAGGGGAGATCTTGGAATTCATCCCTGCCACCAAGCTGTGGTATGACTTTACAGCTTTTACTGAACCAGCTTTTGAACATATATTTTTAGTATGTGGAACCAAACACAGAGGTCACAAGTAAGAAAGACTCCATGGATGCTAAAAGCCACACACAAAACTCCCATTAACCCCCTTTAAACCCTCATTGCCTTATGCAAATGAGTATTCAGCAGAGGTGTGTCAGTCTTTTTAACTTCTGTAGGATACTGAAGACTCTGTAAAACACTATGGACAAATCTATTATTTAAGTTATCAGGGTATGCTATAATCCAGGAGCAGCAGATGGGGAAACTGTGGATGTTCTGGTTATATTTGAATCCAGATCTATCTGAATCATAGCCAAGTCTTTCATTGGTTTGACTCTATGCACAAGGAAGAATTTCCTATCAATTCAAAAATCCAAGAAATTACATCTAAAGGCATTAGTTACCTCTGGAAGCCTCATGACAATACTAAACTTCAGCTTTTCATTCTGTTCAGTGTCATCCAGATCTATAAGGAACAGGGAAAAAAAGCAAATCAAACAAACAGTAATCACATAACAAATTTTCAACTTTCAATGAAGACATTCTGAATAAACATCATCTCATTAATGAAATTATACTACATATAAAAATATGTACAATATATACTACAAATAAGGGTTGTTATTTACATTTATATCATGTGTACAAATATATTTCTGTATATTTGTCCATAACTTCACTGTTTTATGTAACAATTTATACAGTAACTCAAATGCACTTTGACAAAGTACAACTCTTCAAGTTTATAATATTTCAGTTATAAAGATCAGGCACAGATTGATACACCATATTTTGTAGTCCCTTTTCTTGGACACTGGAGAAATAGCACATCACTGGGCACAGATGGCTCACGTTCAGCCACCACTGACCAGCACTCCCCGGGCAGCTTTGCAGCCACTCTGCCCCAGCCTGTGATGATGTCTGGGGTTGTTGTGGCCAAAGGACAGGGCCCAGCACTTGGCCTTGTTGAACCTCACACAATTCACCTCAGCCCATCAATCCAGCCTGTTCATATCTGTCTGCAGAGCCTTTCCACCCAACTTGGTGTCATCTGCAAAATGGTTGAGAAAGCACTCAATCCCCTTGTGCAGATCATTGATTAAGATATTAAACAGGACTGGCCCCAGTACTGAGTTCTGAGGAGCCCCACTGGGGAGCAGCCACCAGCTGGATGTAACTCCATTCCCCTCCACTCTCTGGGCACAGCTTCCAGCCAGTTTTACACCCAGTGAACAGTGCTCCCAGCCAGGCCATGATCAGCTGGTTTCTCCAGGAGAATGCCATGGGAAATGGTGTCAAAGGCTTTACCAAAGTCCAGGCAGACAACACCCAGAGCCTTTCCCTCATGCACTGTGTGGGTCCCCTGGTCATAGAAGGAGCTCAGGTTGGTCAAGCAGGACCTGCCTTTCACAAACCCACATTGGCTGGGTCTGATTCCTAGTTGTCCTGCACACTCCATGTGATGGCACTCAAGATGATTTACTCCATAAGCTTCCTCAGCCATGAGGTCAGCATGACAGACCTATTCTTCTCATTCCAAACATAAAGAAAAAGCTGAGAGCTGGATAGCAGACTAACTTCCTCACACACAGGCATGCACTTTCACAGTCACAGAAATTCCCTATCAAATCCTATTACGATCTTTAGTATTTGCTTTTCTAAGAAGTCTCAAGTAGAAAAACTACAAACTCAAATTCTCTCCCACAGATATTTCTTTCTGTACTGTGGTAAGGCCAGTAACACAGCCTGAGCCCTAACTTTCTCCTTTCAGATAGGCAACATCATCAGCTACAGCCTGCACTGAAACAACACTCTAAGAAGAGCTGAGCATCCTGGGCAATAAAACCTGTGTCCAAGGGGAGTGGCTTGAAGGACAACATTCCCAGTTAGCTGGCTGGTAACAAATGAAACACCATGTTCACTATACCTTTCAGCAATTTCCTGACACACGTTTCTGTCAATTGCAAGACCCCATTGTCAATATAGTGCAGGAGGGTGTGCAGAGGGAGACATCGAACACCAAGACCCAGGTGCAGCGTGTGAAAACCTATGAAAGAGACAAATTTGTTTGGTACAATATGAAGGTTTTTTCTAATCCTCTATTAGAGACTGGAATTACTCTAGCTAAAACCATCACTTCCCTTGACTTCTGATTGTTTATAGTTGGTGAGGAAATCAATTTATCAAGTCAGGTAGTCTTATTTAGACATCCTTTAAGTCCTCTCAAGTACAATCTTGTCAGAAATAAGAAAGCTAAGGGGACTGAAAACAGTGATTAAAGTCATACACTGTCACTAAATATCTCCAAGCTGTTGGCTTCTATATCATATATATCTGATATCTTATATATTCTTCTATTATATTGTCTTTTATCACCCTCTCTCCTAATTAATTAATGATGTCATTGCCACTCAGGATATCATTGCCACCCAGACACTCCCACAGGCAGCATTAACACTTCAGCTTCTCCTTTAACATCAGCCAGATGATGGTCTTGTTATCATGTAACACTACTGTGTGACACCATTTGTGCTCACACAGATGGACAAATTCATATCAAAAGCAGTTTCAACGACCAAAGACAGATCAGGAAATAAAACCCAGAAAGATTCAAACAGAATTGGAAAGGATTAAGATATTACAATATCAAGATGTCTTTCCCTAATGAAAATAAGCAATTGCTTTGAAAATGCTGTAAACAGTTATGAAGTGCTCTAGGAAATTGAAATCTACTATCAAGACCAGCTTTCCCATCAAGGCTGGAAGTAATCCCTTCAGGAAAAAACTGAAAATTATTAGCAGGGCAAGAGCATGAGAAAAAACACTATCTGCTACAGGATAGGATTTTCCCCTGTAGCTCTTCACACTGAATTCCAGTTGTCTAAATACATATATTTGTGAACAGAGTCTAAATCTTAGTTCTAAGATAAGACTGCACCCACGCATTCCACTGGAAACCTCTGTTTAGTTTTCTATTTCTAGTAACTATTTAGTTTTGCTTCATTTCACTTGTACAAGTTTATCAAGGGCCTTCCCCTCTATAACTGACTTGAATAGACGTCAATACTACCAAAGCTACATTGACACATGTGCTGCAACCAGTACTGTGGTGGGAAGAATTAATAGCACTGCTCTCCTCACTCATGATTAAAATAGCAAAACACAGAACTTACCAGGGGGTAAAGGCATGCACATGCCATTTGCTGCTTCCAGAATGCGACTCATAATGTGGAAGACCGCAAACTCTCCTGCACTTCCTCTCTCATCACTGTAATTAACAAAGCAGCAACACATTAAGAACCCGAGGCACCACAGTGTCAATTTGCCATACTGGGAGTGCACTGAATCCTTTGGGATGAAGGGCCATGGGATGCTGCCTTGTTTACTAAGGTGTCTCAGCCAACACCAGCTGCCCAGTGCTGCAGACACACAAAGTCTCTGTGGTGTCCCTGTCTCCTCTCGTCACTGATGACACATTTACAAGGCTCTTGGCAGTACCTGGAATCAGCAGCAACAGGTAAAAGGGTGCTGGTGTAAGTGACCTGGCTTTTATAGCTGTTTAACACCCACCACCCAGCTGAGGACCACTCCAAAATCAGCAAGCTTGAATTCCAGCCATAACACGGCCAGTGTGGTTAATATGTACACTGGCCTAGAGAGGGCCAGCAGGATCCTTAGGAAGAATAAATGACAGTAACATTGACACTGACTGTTCAAAGGAGTACTACTGAAGAGCAAAACCATTGCACCCATATTTTAAAAGGCAGGCTGAAAACATTAACAAATCAGTCGCTCACAAGCAGAAGATACAGGAATGAAGCTGGTATCTCCTCCAAACTTCCTTCATTATTCGATGCACCAGATACAGCTAAAACAAAAAAGAGAAGACTGGATGTTTCCAGGAGCCTGTGTACAGCAGGCCCTTGGGCCTTCATTCATTCCATACACCAGTTTATGTTAAAACCTTCTCATGGGACTCCTACTAAGTCTTCCTTTTTTTCTCTAGGGCCTTAAAATGTGAAGTTATTAAAATTTGAATTGTAATGGAATTGCCCTATTCCAGCAGTTTTAAGTGCTTCCAGCTTATCAAGGCATCATGCAAGACGTCCAAGCAACTTAACACACTGTGCTACTTAGAGATAACTGATTTCAAGCCCTTGCAGCAAATTCTCAAAGATCTGTTTGCCATGAGAGCAAAAAAAGCATGTGCAAGTGGCTGAGCATTTGGCAAGGAACAGTGCCAAGGGCTCAGCAAAAGTGGATAATGTTGAAGATAGTGGAATGTTCAGTTTGCCAAAAAAAGTCTGCAGGAGGAATCACAGATCTAGTCCAGGCAAGGAATTAAAATGAGACAAGCAAATGCCTCTCCTTATCTATTGAGTTTCCTTCTTGTCCCCAATGAAGTGAAACAATCCCTGGCCCATGTTGTTGTTCTTCATGCTCCCAAACTGACATCCACCATGCACAGTCAGAATATACCAAAGCCACAAGCCCTGTTCTCACTTGGGCCTTCTCAGCTTCTGCAGCTTAAAGAGAAACCACACACAGAAGAGTTGAAATAACTTCCTCATGGCTGTCATGTGTAACCACTTCCACATCTCAGTAACACAACTGAGACACTTCCCCGTGCCTTTTATCTCTGGCCCTCAAAGCACAGCAATCAATCTATCCCAGGAAACTCAGGAAACTAGTCTGACCCCTGTTCTGCAAAGAGATGTCACAAGACGTTAGGAACCCTCTTCCTCCCTCTAGATGGTCAGAACCCAGGAATGCTTTTTCCCCACTCTCTTTTCTCCTCGTAGACTTTGCCCTCTCCATTGTCTGATTCATCACAGTCTCTGAGAGAGAGAGAAACAGGACACACAGGAGAGATCTGCATGCAAAGGCCAGAGCTGGAATATTCATCTTCAGTAATGTTCCTGAGTGTTCCTCTGTACCTTGGCCAGAAAGCTCTACAAGGCAGCACCTTTCTCATCCACCATGACTTGAGCCAGGCTTGGCAGCTGTCTGATGTAAAATAACTACCTAATACTTGCCATCTCCACACTTTCTAGATACACTGAAAAGATCCAATTTAATCTTTCTATAGTATAGCAAGTTTTCTAGGAAATGAGGGATTTCCACTTTCCACAGAAGGGTCACAAGAACCACCCTGCTGCTGGAATGAATTTCACTTCTGGCCAGCATAGAGGGTGTGGCTAAGGCCTCTGCATCAGGAACTTACAAGCTCCAAAATCACCATTTATTATTTGTGCACAATAGTTTTCAAGAGTATGCTACTCCAGAATAAGGTTTTTTTTTTTCTTAACAACACAGCAAACTTTACAGCTTTCACAGGGCTCAGAAAGCTAACAACTTCTTAAGTCATAATCACCCAAGCTATCACAACATACTTGCATCTTAAATACATGAATGTTTGTGATGTGACACCCTCACTAACAGCACAACTTGCTTTGGAGATCAATATCTATCCTTTGCATTGTAGAAAATACATACAGAAAGATAACCCACATCTCAATCTTTTTTTCCAAAACGTAACACACAAGATAATGTGCATGAGAGAAAGGCATCATTATTTGTCTGATGGAAGGAGAACAGGCAGCTTCCTGTCCGAGGTTAGCAGTGGGTGTCTGGGGCAGCCAAGTTAAGAGCTACATGCATACCAGGGTGTGAGTTAAAGACTGATTGCAGACTCCAACACCAGGGGAGGCCATTTTTCACTGAGTAAGAGACAGACAATAAGAAGTTTTTTAGGGCACATACATGAAAGCCATTTCCCTTGGAATGCTTTAAACTAACGAGAGAACACATGACCAACAGCAAGACAGCACATGCAGGAGGGCCTTGGCTGACAGTGCTGTCATCTTGTCTTGAAACATCTACAGTTCCAGGCAATGGTGCCAAGGAAACTGAAGTTCCCCTAAAGTAACTGGGAACCACAAATGCTCAGCTCCCTTGGCTGTTTCTACAGGAAAGACTTCAAAACAGTCAAAGAAAAGAACCAGGAGCAAAAGAGAAAAGGGAGTGAGACAAGGTCTTGTTGTCTTTCAGATCCCCTCCTGTGCAGTAGTATGACATAGTCCTCCTCCTCCTGAGGAAACTCAAATCCAAATGGTATCTGTCTTTGTTCTTCTGCAGCTGAGCCTACATCAGATGACAGCTGGCCACAGACGTCAGGGGAAAATATGCAGCTACTGCAGCGACTTGCAGAGAAATGTCAGCAGTTTATTCAGGTCTGCCTGTTTCCTATGCCACAGGCTGCCTGCTCATCCTGCCTCCCCTTCCACTTGCTGTCAGGGCAGCAAATGTCACACTGCTTCTGTAAGTTATTTCTCTCCTTTCCTGCCTCACTAAAATGAAGAGTGAGAGAAACAGATATGGAGCAAAGCTAAGATAAAGTGATTGCAGAGGAGAGAGAGTCTGTGGACATACAACAACCACTGCAGGAGAGGTGGCACATGGACTGGGAACCAGGCATGCTCCAGCTCTGTAGAGCTCCTCAGCAAATAAGAAATTCCCACTGAAGTGTGTTAGTCACACTTCCCCACGTTACTTCTCTGTATACAAGAACACACTGAACTCTGATAGCAACCAGCCTTTGCCTGTTGCTTCGTAAGAAACTCACTGCCCCCAAGTTTTGGCTTCTCTGACTTCTGCAATTGATTTACATAGTGACTACACACCATGGAGCCTAATCTCAGCCACTCCTGGGCTACTGAATGTAATGCAAAATATTTTATGAAAGCAAACAGACAAATTTCAAGTCTCTTCCTGTTTCATTAGTTTCAATAGCTGTGCTACTCACTGCTGATGGTACAGAGAACTATGGGAAGACTCAAACCAGTAAATTCCCCAGAAGAACTCCAAAACATTTAGGATACTGAAAGGTTTGAGACATAAGAGTTTCTAATTAGGATGAGGGGAAATGCAAGTTTCAAAATGAAATAATTTCTAGAGATTTCCAAAAACTATCTAAGATGCACCAGCAGAAAACAGAAACAATTTTTAGAGGCAAATTATCTTTGTTTATAGTATAGTTTTTCTAAGAACAAGCCTGTCAATTGAATTGAGAGAATTAGTCCTGAGAGGTTGCTTGTGGGAGGGCCTGAGATTTATTCTGCAAGATTTAGTGTACAATAATTTAGCCTTGCAGATCAAGGTCGAATAGATGTTTTCACATTTTTTATCTTAGTTTTTACTAAACGTGAACAAACTGCTATTAGAAATTAAATAAAAGGAAAATAAATGTTCCATTTGGGCTTATTCCAGCACCATTTTCAGGTACAAAGCTTTGGTTCATGTTGTACTGTTCACATTTTAATCAGCCACTAGTTTTAGTTTCTATCCTGCACAGATACATAAAAGTCTGCCAATTACCAGGAAAACAACTTGTGAAGTTGTCAAAGTGAGGCCTGAAAAGTCAGGAACAGCAGGGGGGCTGCAGTGGTCCAGAGAAGCTGTGACATTGACAGAGCAACTGACTCACACAGGACTTTGGAGGACATGCAGGCACCGGTAGCCTCAAGGAAGTTTCCCAAGGTTTTCATCCCTAGAAAACAGCGCTGTGGGGAGTTTCTACTGAACACTGGGGCTGGGATGGCACAAAGAATAGGATTCACAGTTGCCATGCAAGCTTCTGAGGACTCTGCATTCTGCACTTAAAGGACATGATCCTGAGACAGACAAATCCAAGTACATAACTTCTGTGCACAACAGTTATGGTTTTCGTAGCTTTTTTTCTTTTTAAAGGTCTCTTAAGAGGATGAAAGACAGAAAAATAAGAATTTGGAAAGCAAATTTTCACAGTAGTTTGCAAAGATTTCTTCATGCAAAACTGTCTCCTGTCACATGCACAGCCCACTGAAGTCACTGTATAGGAGTGGTGGTGGTCTTTTTATTGTTCATTTTTTATTTCCCCTGGTGGCACTTTCATTATTCAAGACCTGCAGCAATGTGTTCTACAGAAAACCAAATGGATCTAACAGCCTTAAATGTCCAGGATGAGTTCCCATTTTATTTCTGGGAGTAGAACATATTTGCACAAGCTGTAAATGGAACTGTTTCTTCTGTATTCTGAGTGACTGGTACAATTCTTTTAATAATATTTAAATAATATTAATTTTCTTTATCAATTTATACAATATTACGCTGAAAAATATGTTTAAATATCTTTAAAACAATTTCTTCCCACCAAATATATGCTATATACAACTGGTACACACCCAAGGACCTACAATCCAACAAATACACACTTGCTCACAATAGTGACTATGAAATCAAACTAACCAGGTTTGCAACATAATCCAAAACTATTTGGTCAATCTTCTTTTTTCCAACATATTGCAGATGTCTCATAAGGTGATCCTTCAGCTGAGCAACCATCTAGGGAAAAAAAGCCAACTATTTGTTGTCATTTGGCATCTTCAAAGAGAGACAAAAGCTGTAGCAGGTGCAGGGTCTGATCAATAGACATTGGCTCAACAAAACTTTTCCCCATTACAAAACTGCAGTTCAGATTGAGATCCTAAGCTACTGTACAATCTTGCTAAACTCAGCTGAAGATGTGAATATTCAAAATGGTTACTTGGTGCAAATTCAGCAAAATTAATACTAAGTTGAACTTACCATGATACTGAAAAGAAAAAGCTTACAGGTCTCACACCTCTCTGTGTAAAGCCAAGGGTGAAAGAAGGATTTAAATACGAACATTGAATTCTAAGAATATAAGTACTTATTACAAACAAATAAACCTGAGAGATTTTATGATAGAGAAAACTAGCACAAGTACAATTTGTTTTAGTTGCCAAAAATCTGAGAACCAGAGTGATTAATGGCAATTTCAGGTTAAACATTAATTGTGAAGTCATTAATGTTGGGTGTTTGATAACATACAGTCCATGCCACTCCCTACTCTCTCCTTCCTGAAATATTTGCTGACCTCATGTAGCTTCAGATTGCAACTCAAGTCCATATTGGCTCTTTTCTGAGAATTACTAAGAAGCTCAGAGTGAAACTGGAGTAAATAAAAATCTCTGTCTCAAAAAACTTATATGCAGATTAATCTCAGTGTGTCAAGACAGCAATACAGGTGTGAGGAAGGCATAGACAAAGTTACCTGCTTTTTAGATCTGCCTGAATAAAAGGAGGGGAAGAAATGTAGCGAAGCTTCAAAGAACCAGAGGCAAAACTTAGAAACAGGGAGATGACTGCAAAGAAGGAAAATTTGCCTCAGATGTGAACAGACAGGACAGAGTTGATCTGCTCTTCACTGCTGAGACCTTCTAGTGCATGCTGAAGAGTTAGTTGATTTTAAAAGTAAAAGAACAAGAGATAAGCCAAAATGTGTATTTAGATAGAGGGAGGACAGGTAGGGATTTGAGACCTGGGATTTATTGCCCAGAAGCATATAGATGGTAGATCCTTTAAGGGAGATCACTGGTGAAAACAGTGCAAAAGAAGAAGGGACCTCAGAATGGCCATAGCAGTCTCAGAAGTGAGGTAGAAGGAAAAAGAAGCAGTAAAATAGGTGTTAAATTTAGGAGCAAGAAGATCTCTGCTCATCAAATTGATGGGTGGGGTAGGAATTAACTTATATTTGTTATATATGTTATATATGTTTTAAGGGCATAAAGTAGTCCAAAAATAACTGACAGATTAAGATGACTTCCCGGTTTCTATCCAAAGTTATATTGGGGAAAAAGCATTTTGACAAATTAACTTTCTTTTCCTATTTTTCTCCTGTGCCTTACCATGACCTGCTAAGATATCATGATGATGAACTCTAAAACTTAGGAAATGCCATGTTTGCCCCATAGCTACCCTGAGTGAGCTTCCACTCAGCACTGGAACTTGAAAGGTCACTCTTCACACATGGGTGGAGCTTGTGCGTCCTCTAGTGCACACTGTCAAAAGCACATACCAGTCCCATGAGCAACTGCTGCTGATAATCCTCCTCTTCAAAGAGAGGTACCAGCCTCGCCTCTGTAACAAACAGAGCAACAATCATTCAAAGACATGGCACTACAGACGTATCACAAGAATATAACCAGCTTCAAAAGTACTTAGGAACAGACAAGCAAACAGAAGCTGTGGTTTGACCTACTCAGCTAAGAACTAAGACACTGAAGAACCATGGACTGAAATAAGAGAACCGAAAAATGGAAAACAACCCTTTATCTGCCATCCACTTCTTCTTTTTGATATTTAAGTAAGAGTTATCACAGTGTGGTGACTCAAGAGAGCAAAGAGGCAGAGAGAACCTTCTGGTAACATCATTGCTAATGCGCTACTTAGATCTTGTAATTTACAAACAAATTCTAGTAGCTGCATGGGTTTTCCAAGGAAATAGATAGACAGAAAATAGACAGTCCAGGGAATCACCTCCCACTAATTCTCTCCCATGGTCTGGCTGCTTCTGTTACTCAGATTTGTAGACCACTATGAAAAGAACACAACTTCTCTAACTAAATGGAAGAAGATTACAGTGCCTACTGAAATTAATAACCTGTATTTCCTAATCAGTGCTTCCTATTCACTAAAACAAAGGAGAAAAACAGTCTTCTATGTCATGACAAAGATAAAACCAACTCAAGATTTTATGGAACCAAGTGCTGAACTCTTACAAAATTTTCACCTGTTTTTGCTCACCTTCAAATATATTTATACCACCACTTAGTAGCACAAAGACCTGTACTGCTTGATTTTAAAGGACTCAAGAGCAAATCTACAGAGAAACATTACACTGATGCTTGTTACTGGCTGGCAGCTATTTAGAAATTATCTAGTAACTGTTAAACATCATTATTATGACTTCATTATCAATAAGCACCTTTGAAAAGAAGCTGAGGTTCACAAAGTTGATACAAAGTCAGTCCATTGCAATAATGAGCAGTGACACTGATGACTGCTGTTAGGGGCTGGAAATGAGTACACTGAAAATTCTTGGTAATAAAAGGAACAAGCAGCACTTAGATCAGCATCATGTCACAGCACACAGTGGCAGGGCACATAGAAGGCACTGATTTGTGAAGAGCAGGAACATAATACACTACTACATTCAGTTTTACTTATTTGTGACAGAGGAACTGAGGATCAAAAAATCTCAAGTGTTTCTGGCCTAAGGAAATTCATTACTCCTGCTCTCCCTACAGCAGCCCTAATCTCCTGCACAAGTTCTGATGTTGCAAAGGCAGCTGGACTGACTAAGTGGACAAGACT
Organism: Toxostoma redivivum; assembly: GCA_013397375.1. NCBI lineage: Eukaryota > Metazoa > Chordata > Aves > Passeriformes > Mimidae > Toxostoma > Toxostoma redivivum. Next base: position 1,369,101 of record VXBI01013418.1, on the reverse strand, counting down.
CAACAGTAACATGGTGTCATTGATACTCTGCTCCACATGAAAAATCCTGAAGAAGATATCCTTTAGCAGACCAAATTTTACTGCTTATGTTGTTAGATCCAATATGAACTAGGGACTTTATTTTCAAGCATTTCCTAGTCAGTACATGAAAGTTTTCTTCTCATCTTAAATCCTCAAAACTCTTCTGTGCTGAAAACACACATAGCAACTGATTTTTAGCAAACAACAGCTGGATGGAAATATTCTAATAAACCTAAGTCTTCTAATAAACCTAAGTCTAAGTCCTACATCAAGAAAGGTTTTACTTACCAGAGTCCCAAGTGTCCAGATGAGAAAGCACCCTGGGGTTTGAAACAAAAATCAGTGTGTTTCATATGCAATACTCTGAGGGCTTTCATAACATCACTAAAAACTCAAATGAGCCTTTGATCTTTCAAAGACAGCTAAAGAAATCTGAGAACAGTACATGTGACTAAATGTAGTAAAAATACTAGATAGCATTAAAAAAATTCTATCTGTCTAGCTTGCATGAGAATAACTTCACATCTACCATAAATTCCCTAGCTCTAGAGGCCCCTATTTCAGATCATGCTGTAGTGATTACAAGGATTCAAATAACTGATTTTCACCAGGATAATCTTCTTTCAAGATATCTAATCAGATACCTAATCAATTAATTAAATGGCACATTAATTCCTCCAACATACTTGTGCAAAACAAGAAGGGGTAAATATAACGGAAACCAGTACGTACTTTTTGGCATTTTCAAAAATATTCCTCAAATATGCTGTGGTTCTTCTCTCCTCTCTCTGGTTTGTAAACAAACAAAAATCCAAAAATGAACAAAACAGAAGATCAAATAAAATACTCCCTGACATAATGAAGACGAGAAATTAATTTGGTTTTCTCTTTGAATGGAAATAAAACACAGTGAGGCCTTACACCATCTTCCAAGTACCATAGGCAATCATACACATGTAAACCTCATGACAATACAGAGCAAGCTCTGCTTTTCTTTAATTTCTTGCATTATTTTAAGAGAACAAAACTTACAGCCAATCACCTTAGGTGAAATGACTGCAAGTCTTTGAACTTCTGATAAGCAGATTCTCATTTATTTATCTTCAAAATAAAAAAGGCAACTGGTCCATGCTTGACTTTAAAATACACATTTCAGAGGCAGTTGGAGAGTTCCAGTGTTTCAGTTCCAGTGCCTCTCACTCACCTCTTCTGAAAGGTTACGCCATTCCCTCCTGAGCACATTACTGTGGTAGTGCAAGTGTGGCTCTGCATACTTCACACTCTCCAAGTTTGAGTTGAGTTTCTCCCAGAAGCCTTTGGAGTTTTGGAACTGCAAAATATTCCAGAGAAAGCATAAATACAGACTGCCCTCTTAAAGAACTATCTCATCACCCTCCCACTAAGTGACTGCAAAGACATGTGATTAATGTAAAAATAATCTACGTGAAAAAAGTTAAACCAAAGCACCAAAACTAATTTCTCATGACAGAATGGCAGTGGTAGCACTTACTTGACTTGAGATCAAGATTTGGTGCCTGGAAAGAAATAAGTATTTCTGGGTCACAATTCATCTGACCTATTTACATGTTTGAGATGGGAAGGAATTGTACCACAGACTACACTGGCCATATTGTCTAGACTTCTTCTGACTGTAAAAAGAGCCTTAAGCTACTAACTTAGATGAAAATGTTTACATTTGGTCAAATAAATCCCATTTCAGGATTCTAGTAGTTCCAAATAGAGGAATACCACCATGGCCATGACAGCTGCAGGATGATTTTCAAGCATTAGTACTTACAATTGCAAACATCCATTTACCAACCTCAAGTAACAGTGCTTCATCCCAGAAAAGAAACAAAATCCAAAAGTTTCCATAGCAATTCTGAAGCATTTGACTCTAATGCTAAAATCAATTTAAACTCAGCTGTGAACAGACAGGAGCAACAAAATCTAAACAAAACCACACCAGTTTCCTGAGCTAGTTCTTGGACTTCAAATAAAAATTTGAAGCTCGTGTTTATAAGGGAGCAAGACACAATCATTGCTGAGGAAGAGATGAGATTAAGGCAATTCTTTTTGACAGTTTTAAAAACAAGAAATGCTACGAGCTGCTCTTGCACCTTTTAATATACATTATCTCCCAACACAGACACTACAGTAACAACATTTGAATAAAGACAGCTTTGAGTTCACAATATTCCTCCACTTCCACTAACATACTGGGTTTTGCTCTCTCTTCTCAACTATCCCACAATAACAATAACCTTTAAAGAAAACCTCAAAAGGAAGAAACCACTTCCTACTATAAACTATAATTTGTCAAGGAAAATAAATTTCAAAGACTCAGTCCTGCCAGCCACTTTCCTCTTGCTGCCAGTGCCTATTGTCACTATTATTGTAGCTGCAGCAGAAAAAATAAATCTTGGGTTTTGCTTCATATTAGTTATATTAGCAGCTGCAAACTAGGATCACATATGGCACCATATGTTCACTCTGTAACTCATGAGATCTACAACCTACTACTGCAGAATGTTGCCTAAATGTTACCAATATGAAACCAGAGAAATATTAAATACAGCATAAGGGTATCATCTAGTGACCAATCCATGCAACAGCACTACCACTGCAAAACTCTGTTCAGGCTACACTGGACTTGGATACGTGGCAGGGGGAAGCAAGACAGCAATTTTCTTTCATATATAAAATCTCTAACAGGAAGTGGTAGACTTGAGTGTTGTCTGCTTTTAATCCCAAAAAGATGCACTGTATTAGATCTCATCAAAAAGTCAAAAGTTTAAAGCAAAGGATTTTTTCATATAAATCTATTATTTCTTGAGGATCATCAGGGCAAGGACTAGATAGAGAAGACTTCTCCATCTTAGGTGTTTATTTGGGAGACATTTCTAGAGAGTCAAGAATTAACATCTAAGCATGACAGCTAAAAGACATTGTATTACCAGAAGTCAAAGCAAGGTCTTACCAGTTTGCAATCCACGAAAAGCTCCCATGAAGCCTTTCATAAGTAGTAGGTTTTTAACTGAAGATAGAGAGCTCTCTGCTACAGCCCTTGGAAAAGATGTGGGGTGATAATAGCCTTCAAGAGACCCATGTCTCTCTGGACTGTAGTGCTATGTCTCCCCAGCAGTGATGGCATTCAGAGAGCGTTGCTATCACTCTGCACCCCAGGGGCTCAGCACAGCACAAGTGAGAAACTCTTTCCTGGTACTCTGACCAGCACCAGGGTTTCTTGCACTATATATTTTCACTCTTCCCCTGGACCTCCTCCTATTTTCTTTACTTCCCTTCTTCCTCCTGCCTCCTCCCTTTCTGATTGAACTTATTTTCACCCCTGCAAGTTTGGTTTGTGAGTAAAAAAGGGGAAAAATTAAACTTATTAATTGCAATTCTTCTGTAGAGTTTTGGACAATTGGACTAACTGTTTCCCCTTTCTCAGTGTATTTTGATGAACAAGAATTTACTGATAAAAACACCTGATACCCAAATAGCACAAATTTTTAATGTGAATATGAACATAGCCCTCCCAAAAGCTCTCAACAACGCATGGGCTTGAGAACTCCAAAAAGCTTCTCAAAGTAACAATTAACCATTGTTTCTCTGAAATGCCATAAAATCTCTGCAACAGAAATTCTACTTGCAGAACCAGATCTGTCACCAGGGTCCGACTCCTGATGCCAACAATATGCACCAACTGAAACCACAGCTGACCACTTAAGCTGTGGTGTGTTTGTGACATTGGTGTGGTGCAAAACAGCCAGAGCATTAAACCTTACTCTATGCATTAGCATCTTTTTCCTCATGCAAGAGTCAGAGCAATTTGCTGTCAAAAGTAGCAGGAAATATTTGTCTTTAGCTCAACTCTGACCTTTTCAATCTGTTTAGGTTTCAGACAGAGATAGGAAAAGAGTTCCACAATCAGGAAGTATAGCTGCTAAAGGCATGCGCCCCCAGGGGCTTGAGGCTCAATCTCAGACAAATTAAAGTCCTGCTAACTGTGACCTCAGTGAATTACAGGGATTATCTGCTCACAAATTTTCTCAAGATCTGATTTTCCCAGGTGTCCCAGTTCTCAGGGCAGCCTTTCCAAGCAAAGCATGCAAAGCCTGATTCCCTGACAGCAACCCTATGAATATGTGCAGCACAGCTGTGATGCACTGCTGCAGAGTGAAAGAGCAGTGGGCAATTTCACTGACTTTTAAAAGGTTTTATGAACAGTGATGCTTTATGACTAATTATAAGCACATCTTTAAAGACCTACATGGAACAACATTGTCATGTATCCAGAGTCTAATCCCATGTGTTGCTGGTGTGTCTAAACTCCTCATTCTTCCCATTAGCTCTCCACAACAAACTACTTATTAAAATTCTCTTTCAGATTTTGTAGGGGAGTCCTTAGGAAAATTTCAAGAGTTTATCTAAACTGGAGCTGAGGGAGTGGAATAGGAAGATGGGAAGAATTATTCATGTTGTTTTCAACAGAAAGTACAATTTCCTACCCAAACAGCCTGTGCTCTCCCCACACAGCCCACTGCCCTTTCCAGGCTGTGCAGGAATTTGTCTAGATTTAGTAGCCAAAGCCCTGACATAAGTGCAATCACAGGATGCTCTGGACAAAACAAAGTGAGGGTCACAAGCCATACACACCAATGGCAGCACAGTGAAATAGCCCTCCAAGGGCATGTGGGTACATGTAGACATATGTAGAAATCCTAATTGTCTGTTATGTCACCTCTGCCTTCAGCTACCAAAGTGATAAAGTGAAGTGGTATCAATCTGATTAACAAGAATTAATTTGTGGATAATCCTCCCTGTTGAATAGAACTGTCTTCAGAAAGGGGGAAAAACCATATCATCTTTGAATCTGATTAACTGATATTTTAGTAAATGCATAAATCATTTCCAACAGGGAAATTTTCTGTTTACATCTATTTTTGGATAGTGGTGACACTGCTGCATTAATATTTAGCACAGTCCCCATGCACAAAAAAGCAGCTACTAATCTGCAAATACAAATGTGGTTTTATACTAGAACTTACCTCTAACACAGGTAGAGAAATAATGTCTGTGGCACATATTACTCCAGGGACAACCTATAAATACAGACAAATTATTTGTAATCTTACAATTCAGCATAGAACATGGGGCATCTAAATGAATCGCCATCACCTATTTCCTCAGTGAAACTAGCTAACCAGCCAGCCAAAACTGTGCCCTTATTTTTAAAAAAACGACATATTAGAACAATGTCACAGCAGAGAAATTAAGACACTATTTGCTCTAACTGTAAAGTCTTGCTTGAAGTTATTTTACTTCTGCAAGCTTACTTGTAAATCTTAACTCTACTGATTCTGTTTGTCCTGGAAATAACTGCGTGGTTTTGCCGGCTAAATGTATTCTGTATTCATAATAAACCTCAAATGGTAAGGAATAAATTAATCTTCATTATGAAAACTGATATATTTAACCATCCATTTAGTTACAATAACCGTTCTTGGTTTTACAAATGCTTTTATTTTTGTCAAAAAATTTGAGTCATGGAAAACACCACAAAGGATAAGACTTTGCAAACTAAAGAAGGCATAAAGCACAGGCATAAAGTTATCAGTTTGGAGCATAGCTATGAAAAGGTAAGATACACAAGCTATAGGCTGTTCTAAGGGATAAAATAGCAGACCCTCTAGCTATTAATTGAAGTACCAGCTGTTATCTTACCCCGATCCAGTCATGCAGTGATGTGTAGGGCAGGAGTTTATCCAGGTTCTGAGTTTCTGGACACATTCTGCAGTACAGGGAGGCTGAATGCAATGTAAAAAGATTTATAAGGGCAAGATTGTATAATCAGTTAACAAGAGTAGGCTTCACTGTTCCTTATCTGACACTTTTTTAGGGACAAATCCTGCTGCTGTCTCTGAAACAGCTTCCTCCATCGTGGAACTAGTCCCATTCTGTGCATAAAAGGAGGAAGAGAAGTCCAGATGGCTGCAGGGCTTGGCTATAGTTCAGCACTGCAGGGGTCCTTTGTACAAAGACTCTGCACTGGCTAGACTAAGAAACCAGCTGTTAGAAGGGACTATCATGATAAGCCAAATCCTTTTGAAAAAAATGGTTTGGGTTAGAGCTAGAGGAGAATGGAGCTGAGGAACCAATCTCCAGAAACCTAAAATAAAATAAAATCTATTTGTTCCATTAGACAGAAGAATGCAGGTGAAGTTTTACTGCCAATCTGAGATCTAGACAATTTTGAGATGTCTATGTATCTTCTAAAATAATGATACTGTCTCTTAATGCCACAAAATGCAGGTTAGTTAACACAAATCATAACCAAAAAGCTCAGAAATAAGAGTCATTTTGTACTGCCATGGTCTCTCCTTCATTGTCAACTGGAGTATGCAGGAAAAGAAATACCTACCAATGATAAATTCTTGAATGGGGTCAAAAGAATGACATGTTGACAGGTTCTCAAAAATCCACCGAATAATCTGTCAGAATGAGAGCAGGAAGCTTGTCACATCTCTCTGTTTAAGCAAGTGTTGTAAGAGAGTATAGAAAATTTGCTTTTGGTAGTAACACTTTGCACGGAGTAGTGATAGAGATACAAATGTTTTCAGGACAGCCTGGGTCGATAAAGGGGTTTAGGGCAGCCCAGCCAATAAGCCTCTTGGCTCAGGTGAATCAGGACTTCTCTTTGGCTGATACCATTCATGCCCTGCTCCTGCTTTGTATAAGACAACAGTCACTGGAAAAAAATTTAGAGGAGGTTCTTTTCCCACCTGCATTTCCAAGCCTCCTGTGTGTTGGAAGTAGAGCAGGGCACAATGCAGAGCTGCCAATCTCTCACAGTCTCGTTTGCTCTTCTGTAGGAACTGCAGTAAGGCACTGTCACTGATGCTCACATCATACAGACTTCCTGCATTGCAATCCAGAACTGTTGACACCCATGGGGACCGGATGGAACAGTTTTGTAACGTGTCGATTCTTGCATCCTCACCTGAAGAACATTGGTTTGAGAACAAAAAGGAGTAAGAACATAAAATCTGCCTGCTACCAGTATTTCTCTTAAGACTCCTAGGCCCCCAGCAGTAAGAAAGAATCTGCCTCTTGTACCGTCTGCCGTGGTACTATGCTGAAGAGGAGAAGGAATGGTGTTGGCTCCATAAAGAAAGCAGATAGGGACCACAGTACATACTCAGTTCTCTCCTTCCCTACTGCTGACACAGAGAAGGTGCAGAGATTTGATGCTAACAATGCTGCTCCAAGGCAAATCAGACTACATGTGATGGAAAAGAGCAGAGCACAAAGACGGTAGCACAAGTTCAACATTAGAATTAGCACCTATTGGTACTGTTTGTGCAGGTCAGAACCGCTCACATGCAGAATTATGATACAAACTTTTGTTGGTGGATCTCCTGCCATCAATCCCAATGGCCAGAACAAGAAGGTTCCATGAATAATACAATCATTCACTGAAGCATCAGACCAAAACCATTTTATTTATGCTAGTACTCATGTCCATGATGGTACCATACAGGTACTGTATTTCAGACCCTTTGCATCAGAGAAATCAGGCCCACCATCCAGCAGTGATATTCTCCACTCATTTTTAGCAGGACAGTACTTCATTACGCATATGAAATAGGTACTAGCTTCCTGTGATGCTGCCCCTGCACCAGTTTCCACAATTTATGTCTCCTTCACCCAATCAGAACAACAGATTTCTGTTTTCAAACAAAGGCACCCCACTTCCAAAAATAAACCACTTCCCACAAGGACGTGTTTGTTGGAAATGAAGTAACACGTATCTCAGATGAGACTCTAAATTAAATGCATTAGCCTGATCAGGTAAAGGAAACACAGATTTCCTTTCCCCACACCCTCCAAACACACACATTTAGAGCAACTCAATTGGAGGAAGGAAATGTAAAATCAAATTTACATCTCATGTGAAATGAAAACAGTGGAAGACCAAGAACCACAGGCAAAATTGAGGGAAGGGAAACTATGAAACCAAGGCAGAGAATTTCAAATTCAGTGAAAGGTCTTCTTCCATTTCATAACAAGCAAGAAGTATGAAATACATAAAGTATGAAATGCCAGTTCAGCTTCTCTTTGTAAAATGGAAAGTAGCAAAAATGTCATTCTGATTTTTTCAGAACCCCTCTTTTGTCAAAACACTGTGCAATTAGGAAACATTGAGAAATACAACTTTCATGTAAAGAGATATGAACAAGTTTCCACAACAACAAAGAAATTACTTAAAGCAGTTTTACTATACCTGTCAGAAATAAACTATAGCACAGCAGATCAGGATGTTGAATGTTCAGGAGGTGCAGGAACTGGCCAGGCAAATAAGCAGCCACGTAATAGTCTATTTAAAGAAATAACAGTGGTCAATTTAACAGTTGATAACTTATTTGCTCTAAGAGGCTCTTTCACATGATTGTCAACTTGGTCCACTTCTCTGTGAGGAATTGATTATATCTAGGAAATATAAAAGGAGTTAATTAAAAGCTGCTGTTCTATGAACACAGGAAACACTAGCAGCACATTTGGGTTTCCAGGAGAGGATTCAAGAAACTTGAGATACTCAAGAACTCAGCAGCTGGTGTCCAGCACTGATTCTGAGACAACTTCAGAGGAAGCTGCTTACTAATAGTGAGGCATTGCAATATCAAATGCCAAATACAAAAGGCAAGCAGAAGAAAAGCAGCAAAATAACACTGCTACCTAAAGTCAAGAAAAAAAAAATCCTTTCCTTCCAAAGAAGAGTTAGCTATTTGTCTCCCTAGTACACGAGAATGGCAATCACACAGGAAAGTAACACAAGTAACCTACCAAGATTCATAAAAGCCACTTCCTTCAATTGATGAGATTCTGTTCTTTCTAGAGAAACTGTAAAAGTTTTGTTGTAACCTGGGGGGAAAAAAACAAACTTTAAAAACCTCAAACAATAAACACCATTTGTTACAATCCACCTATTACTTTATAGCCAGAAATTTTAGCAGTGCCTATAGACCTTAACAGGGATATTTTAGAATGTTTTGTGGGGTTGTCTGCACAGATTTAATCCATCTTAAACACAGGTCCTGCACACATAGTAGACTGGCACTTACACGATGCAGTTCTTTAGTGTGTGAAAACTAGCCATATACTGCATAGCCTATGTTTGTGCTTAAAGAAGCACTCCATCCCAAAGCAAGCTTGTATAAAAATACCTTTCCCCCAGAAAAACCCAAACACAAATCCTCTATATAGCTGTGTTTCACATTTTGGTGATCTTTCAACTGCTTTAAAGAATTTCCACTTTGTTTATCTGCATGCTCTATTGCTGTAATTTAGTTTAGCTCAGTTTATACAAAGGCCAATTTCAGATCTGCTGTATTTGCATGGACTTTGCATCAGCACAGCTGTTGTTTCAATCTAGACTTGTACCACGCTTCTGGCACCCAGCAAGAATGACACAACGCCCTCAAATCTCCTTTATCTCTGAGAAATACTGAAGATTATAGTAACTAATAGTGTAATTATCAGGATGCTACTTAACAATGCATTGTAATTCAATATAAGATCCACAGTTTACAGGACTACCAAGAGAAAAAGTCACCAACAGCAACACTACAGAGGCAGAAGTGTCAAAAGATACAGTTTTTCATACAAAATATGACTGAAGTTAGCTTGCAATGAGTCAGTATACTCACCATCACCACTCTGTCACTTGCCAGCATGAGGACATGCAAGCTAAAAAACCAGCACGGCAGAATTCAACTGCAACATCGTGACTTCTCTGTTTATGCTGCAGTAACTGTTTTAACATGGGTGGGAAGCTTCCAGCCAGGATTACAGAGGCTGCAGAACATACTGAATTCCTTAGATGTCTCCAAAATATGGCTTATGGACCCCAAAATGTGAGTTACAGACCCACTACTTCTGTGGGTCACTGCAGGACCATTATTAAAATTCTCTTTTACAACTGAAGAATCTTACATGAACCCACAAACAGCTCTGCACCAAACAACTCCATTCCATAGACCTAATTTCAGACTCAGCTAGTCAATGTCACCATATTTATCCTCTGTTTCTTCCTAGTACAGATCAGGATGTACATGGGCCATGGTTGGCTCCAAGCAATCCAACAACTCTCTGGCTACACATCAGGTGCATCTGGGGAAATCAGCCCTTCACAGCAGTGCAATGCACAGTGTGTCACACCCAAAAAGGACTTTTTCCAATTCATTAATGCCTTTGAGAACACAAAAAGGTAGTTCACTCAGTCCCACAATATTCCAGCAGCAAAGCATCATGTATGTGCAGCTCTGACATGTGAGAAGCATCTTGACACAAGAAAGCAAATAGTTAAGGTAGAACAGAGACATACTGTGCACTTGAACACAGTTATTCCATACTATGCAGCTTCTCACTTGAGAAATAATTTGCTTCTCTGTCCATGTATCAAATAAGAAAATCTTGATAATCAGAACTTTCATTCTGATTGGAATAAAACAACGTCTTTATTATTTTAAAGCATAAACAAAGGTCTTAACTTTAAGAGCTGGAGCAGCACTTAGACAGCAACTATTCTTGGAGTCAGTGGGTGTTGCACCTCTTGCTGTGAAAACGACATGTTGAACTGGAATTCTAAACAGACATTCAAGCTAAGAGCTGTTGGCTTTATTTCCCATACAAATGCCTTATGGCATAAGTACAACACACCTGCAAGCTCCCACAGATTTCACTGATGTCTGTGCTCAGCACGCCGGAAAGTCTGGCTAGAAATAGGGGCCCAAATTAATAACCATTTACAAGGCCACTGGTTTGAAGCTACTCACACAGCATCAGGCAGGAAGTCTACATCAGGAAAGTCAACTCTGCAGCTCAAGGCAGCTGCTGTGTTTAAACACCAGCCACAGTAGTTTATTGTCTGCAGACTTTGGTAGTTATTTGTTTTGAAAGGCATTCTGTAACTCTTCCAGCACACTGACATTCTCCAAAATAATGTACAGTAAGTTAACAAGTTAGTCTTACCTTTATGTAAAAAATAAATGGAGTATATGATCTCATGAGGAATATCAGAGACTAGACTATAACACACACACAAGCCTCCTAAAAAAACAAAATAGAGAAAGAAAATTCACTTGTCCAGCTGAACATCTAGACATCTTTATACTGCACAAAACCAAATCAAGACTGTTTCAAATCATAAACTAAAAATAATCTCTCAAAAAAGGTAAAGATTACAGGAATATCTATTATGGGCTCTAATCATCATTTACCTAATGAAATAAAATCAAGAAAGAAAAGAGGAGGCAATCTGGCATAATGGAAACCTGGGTCCTGTCATGGCCAGTTCTTCCCTTTAGGGGAAGTACATTTAGCCCTTCCCAGGAGAAACCATGCTTGCAGCCAGAAAACTGATCAAGCCTTTCTCTCCACAGACTGCCTCAATATAGATATTTTCTGTTCAGGAACTGTCAGACATGCTCAATAACATAGTAAAACACAATTTCTTTGCTTTTCAAGTAATCTCATATTGGCAGCAGCATGAATACTAGAGCTTTGTCACACTAGAAGTGATAGCCACCTCTCCCCATTCCAGCTCAAAGAACTGCTAATACCTTTTTTAGGAGAGGAATCAGTCCTTGGGACAAGTTTATTTCAGCCAGGGTACTGCATACAGGGTTTCCCCCTCCCAGAATAATTCTACATCAGACTGATCCTGTTTTGACCCCACTGGATGGCAACCCTGCTTTCATCTCTTATAAAAACTTACTCTGATGCTTTGGCATTCATGTTAGAAACAGCTTCCAAACCACATTATCCCAATACAGTTGGGAAAGCTCATCCACAAATATGACCATTTACCTTTATTGAAAGTTCACAATTTTAAAGAAGAAAATAAAGTAACACTAATACAAGTACTGTTCTGTAAAAAATAAAGGCTGCGTATACAAGTTATGCAGAAAAGGGCACAGTATGGAAAAAGCACAAGTCCAAAAAAAATCCAAGTTACCCAGTTACTTTATTTGATTAAATGCCTCAGTATTTCACACCACAAGGCCATATCATAGCTGTGATAGAGATATGGCTGAGACACTTCACACTTCTGTCTTCTGGGGAAGATAACTCTTTCTTAAGATGCAGTTTTTCTTTCTGCTTATTCTTAGCTGACTGAATATGGTTTGACACAGTTTTGCTTGGATATTTGAGCCATTCAGACAACAGACATGGCATTTTCCCAGAGCACTTGGCTTCTTTCTGAATATGCATAATTTTTAAAGTAGCAGCATCAGGACTCATGAGGAAGACTGGAAAAGTTTCAGCAACCCACCGGATTGCTGTTTTGTTATCAACAGCTCCCTTCCAGCACTGCAATTTTTTTCTTGTATGCTGGAGTCTTCTGTGTACACTGCTCTGTAAATTGCACAACATGCAAGTGTTGTTCAGACTGAAGTGTCAGTGGGCAATGTGCAAACTGACCACAGAAATGGCAGCTATGGGAGACTATAAATAGGATGTGATATTTCAACTCAAAAATATTGGTCCACACGTCAACAAACTGAACTACAAACAACCGGAAATAACAAATGATGCTTTGTTAATACAGACAGAAACATGGCAGCCTCAGACCAGCAGGTGTCCAAGCAATGTAACATCTGACACAGTCCTGGCAATCCCAGTAGAGCAGCCAGAGACTGAGAATACATCACAGACTCCTCTCCTAACCTTAGCAGTGCTGTCTGCAAATTAGAACTGGGTTGTGCTGCTGCAGGGAAAGCTTGTTAGTCTATTGCACCTGTATGCAGAGCCAGGTCTTTCACACTACCCATTTCAAAATAATCTGCAAACAGTAAAAGCTTTGAGGTGAGAAGACTCATGTGAGTATATAATTTGATGGACACTTATCTTTCCAGAAATAAAAGGGAAAAAAGATCTTGACCATAAAGATTAAAACAAAAAAAAAGAGAGAAAAAAGAAGGAAGAATTTTAGAATTAAGTTCTATTCAGGAAAAAGTAATTACAACTCTGGCACTCAACAAAGTCACCCCACTGAGAGTCACCTATGATACGTCGGCATTAAGTTTTCCCTAGGAAACTTTAACTATAAATTCCTCATTTCTGTTAAAGCAAAAACTCAAGATACGAGGCTGTAACAGCATCTCAACACAGCATCCAAATGTCACAACTCAAATACAACATTGCACCAGGCCATTTTGTCTAGTTGTACCGACTGAAGAGGGACTTGCCTCACTTAACTTCAGCTATCCAAACATCTCTCATTCAGACCTCTATTCAGCAAAGAAATATGGATTGAATCATCCTCTGAAGATGCCTATTTCTCTCTAGAAACACAGTCCAGATGCCTAAATTTCAGGCAGATAGGTTATGCAGTGTCTATAACCTCTTACTGCCTGCATTTTTTTTAATATTGAGCAAATTTAATTGAAAAATATTTTTAAAGCACTAAGAGAAAACATAACAGTGCAGTGTTTATCTAACAACCACTGAATTCTGGACATGCAAAGTTAATTCTGAGACTGGAACTTCTTTTTTTTTTTCTCAGCTATTCAAGAATTACATGGGGGTTTTTATCTGGAGAGATTTCATCTGTGCTGTGTGTAAGGAATGGAGCTACTTTTCTGGTGCAGAAGTTTGAGAAGGGAGAAGTGATTTCATTCAGAGTTCTGACTGGCAGGAGCCAGTAACAGTTTTATTAAATGAGAAATTGCATGGAATATTCCAGTTTGAAGTTTTGCCAATTATGCTTTGCCGGGATGTCTGAATGGTACAAGCAGGGATAGTGGCAGTAATATCAGAGGTGTGCTAGCAGCCCCACAGCAGGCACAGTCCACACCACAAAGAACTTGCAGCCCAGGTTTGCAAATCACCACTGAGGCACAAAAGGGAACCTTTAGTGTGATTACCCACAGTGTTTTTCAAGAACTAGATATGGTCTTAGCACCAAAGTAACTTGCTCCAAACTGTTAGTTACCTGAAATGGGTTGTTGAAGGGTAATCCTCAGTTTCAAACAACATTCAAGGAAAAGACACATACAGTAATCTAATTTAGCAAGTGCAATTGTAAAATTATCTGTTTTACAGTAAGTGCAATGAAAAGCGCCTGTGAAAGGTTCCACACAGACTTTAAATATTGTATCACCAGACAGAAAAAAAAAACATTTTCTTTCACAGTATCTAAACAAGTGTCTTATTGGAGAAAGACAAAACTTCATCCTAAACTCAAGGAAGTGCTTCAATCTGAATAAACCCCAGAGGAGTAAGGTTTAAAAAGTAAACCTATATACAAATCAATAATATCTTCCATTATTGGACTGGCTGTTTATATAAGCAACTCTCTTGCTAACAGAGAAAAAGCCTAATCTGCATTTGAAAGACAGAAACTTGGCTTTCTCTTACTTCTAATTCCTTCCCTCTAATCTTTATAAGCATGCAGTTTGCCTTGGTAAGAAAAAATCCATGTAAGGAAGCTGTATTTCACTTGATTTACACTAATGGTCATTTCAGTGCAAGTGGCAGACAGCTCAGCAGTTCACTGGTGTGCACAGCAGGCCTTGGGGAGTGACATGTGAAGCCTCTCCTGCAACACTTCCCTGTACAACTCTGCTGATGACTCAAAGGTTAAGCAGGCACATCTCTGCCTGCCTGTATGGTCTAACTCAGAAGACGAAAACAGCTGTGATGAACAGGTATCTCTTGAGACCAGTTTTTAATCCAAAAAAGCTCATGCATACATTAGGATGGAGGGAGACTCCAAAATCCTAAAGGTTTAAGAAACATTCTAGGTTTAAGTTTAAAGAATCATATATGTACTAAACCTTTGAGTAGCACATACCATGTTTATTATGACATACTTGGACTTTCTAAACACCACATACTAACAGCAATATGAAGCTCTTAAAGCCTGCATTGCACATGCTCTGTGTATGTATGTCCACTCTCTAACACAAATATATACTAGATCAGAAAACCAGATAAAACCTTCCTTGAATTTACCTTCTAACATAATTTTGGTCAGCTTTAACATTAGATTGCTTTAATGTAACACACATCAACACTTTGCTACCTTCTGGTTTCTGACACTGACAGGAAAACGCTAAGGTATTCTTAGACTGAGAGATTTCACTAGAGGAGAGCGTGGTACCAGTTCTTTGAAGTTGGCCTACCAAAAAATTTCTGGATGCCTGTTTTGTTGTTGGTGTTGATATATAAAACCCTGGGTACTTCAGCTCAACTTCACTGCAGCTTCCAGAAGGTAAAAAATTTATTAAGACAAATAAAGTACAGTTGACTTCTCCCTCTCCTCACAGTTACCTGCCAAGTATGCTCTAAAGGAATACAAATCTCACACTCCATTATAAATGTTTGTATTTCTGTGTGTTTGCAATATTTTATGAAGAAATTCAGTAATCAATTAGGATTACACTGCATGATAATTACTAGTGAAAGTAATTTTGACCATACTCATATTTATTCATTACCTGCTTTACTTGTGAAAACCTGAAGGTTCAAAGATTTAGATGCAACATCTTGATCTTGACAGTAATCATATCCAAAATTCACAAGTCTATGAGCAAATAAAGATCACTGAGTAAATCCACAGGGATTTATCACAACAAAAAGATCACCAGAACAGTCACTATGTAACCAAATTATACTAATTAAATTATAATCGTATGTTCTGTAATGCAAGTTAAATTAGGCTTTAACCAATTTGCTCAACGCTGTTAGAAACAAGAATCCCAAGACTGCACACTGTTATCCAACGATTTTGAGCACACCTGACAACTTCATATTCACTTACTACATGATCCAACCATTCCTATACTTTGAAGTGAAAGCAAGTTCTCATGACATACTGGAATTCCAAATACTTGGGACACGTAATAACTCAAAGGTTTTGCAGACTAACTCTACAGCTCGTGTCTGTAAAGCTACAATTTAATCTGCAATAGGGACACTACTTTCAGTGGAAATACTTGAAAAGAAAAGCACAAAATCACACTCACATGGAACTTGTTATACCATGACATTTTCAATCTCATGCTGCCTGTGCTTTAATGGTTTTACATATCTTTAAATGTACAAGGCCTATTTTCACCCTGTAAAACATGCAGCAGAAGATTTTAGTCAGTCTGCTTTGGTTTTTTTTTTTTGTTGGCGGGTGTTTTTTCAGTTTGGTTGCATTTTTTTCCAGAAAGTATTTTGATCCTGTAAGGATTTTCCCCTTGGTCCTCTGCATTAACTTGGGAGAAAAAAAAAAAGTGAAATACAGCATGGAAGCTCTTGCAAGAGCTGTGTTCTTTCAACACCAACTGTAAGAGGATACAGTGCCCTTTTAAAGTGCAACCTGCACCTGCAGGAGTATCATGCTGAGCCTTATGCACAGCACTGAGACATTCTGAGAGCCACAGCTTGGGCAGGGTGGAACTCAACTACCTTCAGCTACTGATACCTAGCCTAATAGCTCTGGCCTCCCTTTTTATTCACAAAAATAAATGGGCCCGTTTGGAATGTAAAAATAGATGAGGATTATGACAGAGTTCAGCCATCCTGACTAGTTTTTCCCTCAGTTAAA
The DNA here is from genome assembly GCA_013397375.1 of Toxostoma redivivum. Taxonomy (NCBI): domain Eukaryota; kingdom Metazoa; phylum Chordata; class Aves; order Passeriformes; family Mimidae; genus Toxostoma; species Toxostoma redivivum. The sequence continues at coordinate 1,352,474 of VXBI01013418.1, read as the reverse complement.
AGGGAGCCCTCAGGAGACAAGCTCAGATGCAATCATGTGCATGGCAGACACAGAATCAGACAAATCTTCATCTTGGAAAGTGCAGGCTGCTGGAAAGAGCATGCTGGAGGAGAACAGAGTACAGGCAGTGTCTTCACAGGCTGTAAAAAGGTGTTACTGGCTTGCTTAACTGCCCAATAAAATTTGCAGCAGCAATTAAAAATGCAGAGCTTCCCTTGACAAACTTTGACATCACCATTACAACATGCCCAAGGTTAAAGCAAATTAATTTAAATAGGTTCAGCATACTCAGAAGGTTTAACCTAAAGCTAGCTCTTCAGATAAATAATTTTTTAAATGACACTAAGAAGCAGTCAAGGATTAAATTACTTTTTACAGTTGAGTTTGATGAGACTAAGAACTGGAGCTCTGGACACAGTTTTCTTGTTATTCTCCTGTTCCAGTACCATATAGGCAACTGCAAACAAAGATATTGTGTCTTGGAAAAATTTTACTTGGGTTTGTAAAATGTTACCATATATATTAAATGGAAAGCAAACCAAAACATTAAAAACCCAAACAACTTACTTTAATTGTGTGTCATTTACAGTAATATCCAGGTGTGATTCCAGCTGTTAAACAAAAAAGTAAACAAACCTGTTCTTTACAGAGGTCAATATCCTATGTTTAGCATTTCAGAGCAGTAAAATGTGTCATAGTCACATTTTAGAAGGTTAAGTATTTTAACAATCCTCTAATCCTTACAGCCACTTCAAAAAGCCCCATAAAACAGATTCTTTTTTAAAATGAAAAAATAAATTGCTGCAGTGCAGTAATTTTCAGCCTCTGGGACAAAAGTCTAGTTACAATTACATGTTGTAATTTTTATGTTCTGTTTTTTGTATTTTGGCTGCAACAAACGTTCTTTTTCACTTAAAACTGACACAAAATCAGTTCATGGTTTCTTTGTCTAGTGCACTTGATAAGCCTGCTCTTTCAATAACTGAGTATAAGATCAGTATAGTGTCATGAAGGTCACTTATTGCCTTCTAGGTCAAAAAAAGTGCAATTCCACCAAAGTTACCTTACTGTGGCAAAATCTGAATCTGACTGGATATATTCTTGACAAGAAAATAATGCAAAAAAAAAAAAACCTCAAAAAACAAACTCAAAAACAAACTCCAATTTTCCTCTGAAAACGTTTCAACCATTAAAAAGACAAATAGATAGTACCTGGAAAACATAATTATATCCCACTAAAAACCATTATATAAGAAAATATTCATAACTTACTATTGAGTTAAAATTTTCATCAGGATAAAACTGGACACACCTTAAAGTACTCTTTGATTCCTGGAATTAAAAAGTATGTGTTTTTTAAGTAAGAAAGCATATTCTACAGACTGAGAAGTGATTGGATACTCAACACCATTCTTCACACTTAACCTGCTTTGCTAACAGATATGCAGAATTTAGGGGACAAAAGAATTTACAAACCACATATAATCCCTCACAGTAGCACTATGACATGCTTCCTTCCTGTCCCAGATCATTATCTGCCAATCACATATAATTGCGTGGGCTCTCACTTGCACACTGCAATACATGTCTCACACATTTTAGAAAATTTAAAAAAAATGTTTTCCATATCTACCTATATGGCAAAAAGAATTGTATCTTACTTTGGTCACTTCAAAAAGGGTATCTCAGAAACAAAAACATAAATGCATTTCTCCATCACAGTTCACTTCCTGTTATTTCCTAACTCACTCTTTTCGTGGCTAAGAAGAGTACAGAAAAATCCTTTTTTATTTGCAGAGAATGCAACAAGTGCAAATAGTCCCTCAGACAAAATAACCCAAACCCTAAGAGTTTCAGAGTTTCTCATCAAGAACCTGTCCTCACTTGGTCACTCAGTCTGCACACAAATATTTTCTGGATGTGAATTTCCTAGAAGAGAGGCATTATACTCACAACAGTTTTGGATAGAATTAGATATTTTTGAGTTAAAGACCTTTCTAAATAAAAAAAAAAATTAGCAAGCCCACCTTTTTAATAGAAAGCACTAAGTTCACCATTCTTCTTGCAATGTACTAAATGCAGCAGCAGTTAAGGCAAGTTTGGATTTTGCTTTAGGTTTGGGGCAAGAACAAGAAAGATCATCCTAATGAAAACAAACCCCTACTTGCTACGCCACACAATTAAAACTTTACTGTCACTAGACAAGCAGGAACCAAACTGCAAGAATGACTTTCAGCTCACCTTTGGAACAATGTAGAAGAGTCTTTGCTCCATCATATCCCACTGTGCCCAAACGAGGTCATCTGCAACTTTGGCTCTTGGAAGCTGACCTGACTTTTGAATCACCTACAGGGAAAGAATAAAAATATTAGAAGCCATCATACAACGTTCTGCAACAATTATGCACAGTCTGTGCTTTAAAGAGAAAAGCAGTGAGAGAAGAGGCACAAATAGTAAAGAGCTTGGAAGGAACAGGCTCCTTGTCAGCAGCATGAAGTCCACCTTTGCTGTGTGCAAAGTGCCCTGTTTAAAGAGATCAGAAGCACAGTTTTCAGGGTACAGCTACTAACAAATCTTTCATTCTTCCTTGCTTGCAAGAAATTCACCACTTAGACTGCTCAAAGTGAACAAAGAATAGCAGAGGCACCCTTCCTCTTGGCTGCAAGAGAGGAGGGATATACCACAGTCAGTTCAGAATCAGCTGCATTAACTACTGAAGGGAGATGTCTCCAGAAGAGATTTCTATCCAAAGTCTCAGTCATGTGAGAGAGAGGACTGGAGTAGGGAAAAGGTTAGAACTGTGGAAAACTGTTGGGATTGTATACATGCACACTCAAATGATGTAGGGAGATTTCATGTAAACCAAAACAAATCTGTTTGTCAGAAGGACATCAGATCAAGCTGTTTTCTGTCTATACTGAAGTGTTTACTCCACGACTGTAGTCTAGCATATAAAACCCCTCTGCTTGAAGGGTCATGATAAACTGAGAAAACCATGAAAGATTGCAAAGGGACAAAAATCAGGTCCTTAACTTTTCCTTTAAAGTCTATATTCCCCCCCATAATACAAAACATTGGCTTTCAAGACAAAATTATTTACTATATTAGACAAATGCTCATTAATAATAAGTCTTTCAAGCAGAATATCCACAATTTGTTGATGACAAATTCATGTTAAAAAATGAAAAAGAGATGAGGGGAAACAGAGATTGGAACATTCACTGTACTTGGACTGCATCTAAGTTTTACATCTTTTGTCCATTTGTTTTAAATTAGTCCTTTACTGGGTTCACAAAGACTCACAATAGACAAGGTTAGGAAGGCAACTGTGAAAATATTTTAAATGGTAGCAAATATTTAAAATGGTTTTAAAATTAATAAACACGATGTTTGCTTCCAACTTCTAACACACAGAAGCATTCAGCAGCACATAACAAACCCAGCAAAATAAATAATTTTCCTCATAGATTACAAGGTGTAAATTTTTTCAATCAGCTTTGGTCACCTGCATAAGTTGCCATAGTAATCAATGCTTTCTTTAATAAACTTTGTGTTGCCCAAGTATAAAACTAAAAAAACTTTCAAAACTTTCAGCAAATTTATTAAAGTAAAAAACTCTCAAACTCAAAGATTTTTCAATCTTACCACTTTGTGGTCTTCTTCTGCAACAACATGAATGTCAAATTGTTCAATATCTTTGGAATATTAAAAAAAAAACATTAAAACCAAACATTTTAACTGCTTTTATACAGCTTATTAAACAAGCTCACTCTTAGAATTCGGTAAGAACACTTTAGGGCCAGGAAAGTTCAACTCATTGTAAGAGGAAATCTGTGACACATGAGCACAGGTGCCTACATAGAGACCTGGAGTTTCTTCCTGAGCTGAGAGTGGCCTCAGCCATAACACCTCATGGAAACAGTGCCCTGCCCACACCAGCACAGCACAGGCTTGAAGAGCAATGACTGGAATGTGTCCAATCAAACCAAGGAGTACCCATGGGAAGAAAGGGTCTGTGGAGCTGCACGTCCATGTCTGAGACTATCCCTGACCTGTTTCACTTCCTAACATGAATACCCCTCACAGTCCTTTCCCACACAAAACTCCTGAAACTTATCCACAGCTGGCCTGCATGAGAAGTGCAGCATTCATCCAGCAGATGTGCTTCTGATTTAGTTCTGTCCACCTAAGTCCACCTACCCAAGGTTGGTGTCTAGCACAGGGAAGATGGGTCTCTCCAAGGGGATGGGAAAAGAAATCTCACTCTATAATAATAAGAAAAAACCCAGTCTTTTCTAAGTGTCTATCTTTATCCATTCCCTGTCATTAGATTAGGCTGAATATGCAATGTTAGCTGTATTCAAGGAACTATTGCTCTATTCTTGTCCCACTTCCCACATTAAATGACATCTTTCAATCAATTGATTTGCTCTGAATTTACATAGGCAGCTATAAGGAGTCTATTTTAGCTTTTTTAGAAATAAAGATAACTGATGCAAAGATAACTGAATGCAAGAGCTAAGCAACTAACTGTAGACAAAGATGGCCATTTTGTTAACATTGAAAAAAATCTGGTAAATGATACAGTTTTTGAAAGGCCTTTTGAATACCTAGAATAACTCATACCCTTCTTTTTCCTGTTTTTCCCCCAATAAAAGGCTACCAAAAATCAATCTATAACAATAATATTGAAGTAAAATAATGACAATGTACTGTGAAAATATTAACTCACATTTATCTTCTGAAACTAGCAAGAGACGACTTTCTGTAGAAGCATTTCTGCCTTCAACTGGATAAAGAAACTGTACAGAAAATTTCACAAAAGTAAGTAAAAAACAAAAAAAAAATCTAAAAATGTTTGGGGTTTCTTCAGCTGGATATTTATGTGTTTTTAAATTAAATCAGACACACTAATGATATTTAATTAATAAAAATAGCTCATATTACATATGAATAGTTACCAGTCACTATAACTGCAAACTTTGAAAGACTGAAGAGAAATAAAAAAGCAGCCTTCGTGTTGGAGAAATATTCTATACCAAACATTTTATGAAGTTTCATTTTTTATTTCTCTGAAGAAACAGGGGGACATTATCCCTGTATCAGTTGCAAGACAACATGAGATATTTCTGCACTAAACCATGTTTTCTCTCTAGCACAGCAGATTAAAAAGGCTTGTCTTTAGATTAGTTGAATACTTTACCTGTACTCGAACACAACTATCCACAGCCTTTAGGACTCTCACATTATTAATGGGATGAATTTCGATTAACAAGGTTAAATACTTGGACACTGCAAAAAGAACATGTTTTAGATAACACTCTTTTATGCACGCAAGTCTGTTTTCTAAACAGAAATCACATGCAAAAGAAAGCAAAAATGTACAATATTTCAAACAGTATTAAAAATCCACTTGCAGTACCTGACTGTAAGAGCTGACTTGCTCCTTCTTCCTCTGTGTACTGACAGAAGCTGACTGCTGTGGGAGGAGAAAACACCAACACAACCACAGTGAGTGTGCATATTTGACATTAGTCTTACAAAACATCCTTGAAGAATAAGCACCACAATTCTTTTACCAAAAACATATAGGTTAAAGGAACATCAGAAGCTCTTCTAAATGTAGCAGGTATGCACAATTGCAGGAGGAGAAAGTGAAAAAGGGGCAGTGTGTCTTAGATGTTTTAATAAAACAGCAATATTGTCACAGCTGTGTCTTTATGTTGTTACCAACATTATCTGATGATGGATTCACTGAAATTCATAAACTACTGTGGGCAACACATAGATCAAAATAGATTTAAGTAATTCTAAATCCAGATGTATCATCCTACTAAACTAAATCTTTACCAAAAAATTTAATGATAAAGCACATATTTACCCAATAAGGTCCTTTCATTGTTGATTGAACAGCTGATTATGTGCAGATTCTTCTCAAACATATAGAGGTGCTACAGAAAAACACAGTAATGTTAATAACTGTGCTTTTTCAAACTCCATAAAGAAACCATCTCACTACTTCTCCTTAGGAAAACAGTGGTGTCCCACAGTTTTTATCTTTAAGCCATATCTTTTCATGCCCAGATGAACCGCATTTCAAGCTTCAATTGTAACAGTTCTCTTTCTCATGTTTGTTTTTTACTGGTTCTTTTGAGCTCTACATTGCCACTAGAGCAGCATAGCGGACTTTTATGTAAATACAAAATTTCACTTATTTCATACTATTATGGGGACACCTTCAAAAACCTGTTATCATGATTTTAGTTACTGAATTGCAGTATGTTCAGTTTTAGAACAAAATAATCTCTTAAAATGGTATCATCAAACAGACCAAGAATGCACATATAAAGAAAACTCCAAACATTTTTTCTTGGCACACATGTGCAACGAGAAGACTGGAAAGGACTTGTTTAAAAGGTTGTTTAGAAATAAAGATTGCAGACCTGATGCTTTACTACTCTCAAGCCTTTTAGATGTGCTGCAATGTAGTGAATTTTAATACTACTGAGGATCATTCTCCAGTATCTTTTCTGTTTGCAACAAGGATACACTCCTTAACGACATAACATACTGTGTTGCAAAGCATCAAAATCTGAAACACTACAACACTGTCATCACCAGAGAGAAACTTGGTATTGCTCTCACCTCGTTTTGTTTAGTTTGAAGATCATACAATCCAATGTGAGTGTTTCTGTGATTTCCCTATGAATGGAAACAAATTAGCACTAGCAATATAAATATACACAAAGCTAAACATTGCTCTTTTTTTTCCTACCTCCCTGCTCTCCCTGCCCCTTGACACACATCCTCACACACTTCCCTGTCCTATATATAAACAGGCAGGTAATTACCTAATTCCAAGAAAGCAAATCCTAATTCCAAGAGAACAAAGATTTATTTTTCCCTTTAGAACTAACACATGGGATAAAACTGAAATGTGGCCAATCCACAGCCCACAAGCCATTGCATAAACCTCTGCCTCTCTCTCACTTTGCTTCTAAACTGGTTTTAGTTACAGGCAATAGGGCCAGGAACAGAGATATCAGTATAAGAATCAACAGGGATGCTCTGGCCCCTGGAGAGCTAAGGTTGGTATTCCGAACCTCACCAACTTGGTGGTCATTGCTCCAAAAGGCAGCACAGAAACATCAAACATCACCAAAAATCAGCTCCCAGTGATCTGGCTGTAGCCTGGAAAAAGGATTTCAGGTCTGCCTTAGGAAGTGATTCTTTGAAGGCTACATATTTTATAAGCTCACCGTTAGCCTTCTGCCTTTGAAGAGTAACATAATATATATCCTTTCTAGCTTATTGATAATAAATTATGATTTTTTTTTGAGCAAACAAATGTTTTGGACTACAAATCAAAACTTTACTACTTCTTAATTTTTACCATACCTTAAATTTTCCAAATATATTAAAAAAGAAAATTTTGCTTTGCAGCATATACTGGATAGCAAATCAAACTGATGTGTATTAATGTACTCTGGGTATAGGCACTAAATTGCTAAACAACTGAAATTAAATCCAGCCACACAGGCTCCTACTTCCACAGTGAGCTTCATTGTTTTTAACAACTGCTTAGGGGGAGAGGGGAGAGATCTGCGGTTATTTACAAATTTATGGCATCTTGCTTTGTGAAGTTGAAACAAAAGCCTGAGTATTCGCTTCCTAAGGGGTCTATTTCTGAGTGTCTCATTATTGTTGTGGCAATGACAAAAGTCTTTGACTTCTGATTTAAACAAGGAAAACAAAATGTCTTTATATTAAGACACAGGCTTCAGGCCTCCTAATTTAAGATTAAGCAAGTACTTTCACAAATAACTCCTTTTTCAAGTGTGTCTGAAACATTAACACCATCTTACTTAGATACTGAAAAATACACTTTACAAGACTGGTGACAGAACATCAATGCCTATGACTATGCATAAACTAGAACACTTGTTTCCATGTGCACTCTGAAGATTCTTGCATTACCTTGCAAATAGAATTCACTTCTGTTAAAAATATCTTCTTTTACAATAACAATTAATGTCACAAAATATAGATACTGTCAAAACCACAGTACAATATAATATTATAAAATAAGCTTGAAAATAAAACTCAGTGTCCACCTTCCCCTGGTTTCACACAGAATACACTTGACTGTCTCTCACTTAGAAGGCAAAGGTTGTTTTCTATTTATATCTACTGGGAAACAAGCCAGGCCAGCTCAGTCTTGTTTACATCCTCCACATCACACACCTCCTCCCAAAGAACAGGCTACAAGTGGCCAGTTCCCTAACTGCTTTGACCAGATCCCTACAGACTACAACGGCAGCTTAGACACCAGCATGCAGGCACACACCTACATTTAGACGTGTGAACCTCGAGCTACAACTCATCCCTTGTGCTGCTGCAAGTGCACTTAGACTATCAGAGGCCCTAAAAAGCTTAGTGTGAGATTCCACGGGCACTAGAAAGCAGCAACACCACACACAGAGTACCAGATCTCCTGCTGAGCTACATGGTTACTTGCATTAAGTCTTCTAGAGTCTTAAGCAATGAAAAAACCCAAAATTTGACACACTATTTAGAATTGCTTTTATGGTTGCTGTTTTCTTGTACAGACTCCCCTCCCTATGCTTGTACTAAAGGAAATCCACCCACAGTGAGAGCATATTAAAGTTAAAGCCTTGATGAAAGCCTCACCTCTTCCCTTAACCCTAGGGAAGCTGGAGAGTTTTAGCATTGTTGAGCCAGAGGGAAATGAAAGGCATCCCTACTCGACTGGACTTCATCTCCTATCTGGACTCCTCAAGAATCAAAATCCTCCACGATCCAGCAGGATCTACACACTCCTCTGAGATGCACAGTCAAGAAGCACAGCTAGTCTCATCAAAGGAGCAATGAGAAGACAAAGTCTCACTTTCTAAAACCATTAGAAAACCCACTTGGAAGTAAAACTAAAAACATATACCATGGAGAGCAGAATCCTATGTTAAGAAGGCAGCTCTAGATACTTCAAGATATCAAATAAACAGGGGTTACTTCCAGACTACTTGCAATAAAGTGTTACGGATGAATCTTAAAGAATGGCATATGCAGAAATGGTGTAAGATAAAGGGCATCTTAAGACATTTTAGTAGGATAAAATATTTAACTACAGCACTACACATGAATTTAATAGCTAGGCTTCACCAAGAAATTGAGGGTGAAATTATGCGCTACTTATGAATGATTTTAAAGAAGTTGCGTTTCATTCGTGGACAGATTCTGGGCCAGCAAAAAGTCAAGGACAAAAACCCTATGGACTTAATCAGGTGAGTACTTTACTCTCCATTTCATCATTCTTAACCTTTGTCTGAAGTGGAAACAGGTATTTTCCCACTGCCCAACCTCCCCAGGTTGTAATCAGTCGTTTTTTCATATTCTAACACCGCAAAAAAAATTAAACTACGAAAACTCAATCAGATTCACATACAGTATTATTCTCAACTATATTTTTATTAAATTTCAAGGTGGACTTACCTTCCAGGTATAAATAATTTTTCCATTTCTTTCAACATTTACAACGTAAAGTGCTGATAAATTCTCAGAAGTGTCTGTAATAAGAAGTGCAAAAAGGCACAGGATTTTAATTTCAGCTGGTTCATCCTGTAATTTATGCACACTTTAAGCAAGTATGCTAAATACATTTTTACTTGTAAATACTTATTGCATATGCCAAAATTACTCCCTTCTGGAAAAAGAGAAGGTACTTCTTACACCATGATTTAAATCCGATAAACTTCAACACAGATAATTAAGGGACTTCAAAACATTCAAGAAAAATATTATTTTTGTAAGCTCCTACCTCTTCATTGTAATTATGATTCTAATGACCACTACCTTTTGTTATGAAAATGGAATGTGCTTTTTCAAAGAATAAAAAAACCAAAACAAACCAAAATCACCCCCTTGCATTTATTCACTATACACAACATGGGGTTCAAACAGTTAAGCCATACTCCAGTCCTCTGGACTGAAGGAAGAGAGAATAAGAACAGGAAGAGAGAACTAGCCTGAGGAAAATATCACTTGCTCACACCTGCTCCTTCAGCATCCCAAAGAAAAGCCTGACAATAAACTGTATCTTTGGACATTAGTTCTACAACATCAACACTACCTCACCTGTGTCATTCTTAGCCCCTCCTCCTCCTCCAAAAAGAAATAAATAAAGAAAAAAACCACACCAAAATCTAAAGAACCACAACATTAAATACCATATAGAGAGATATGCTACCTACCTACAAGTACAGGAAACTAAAAAATGCAGGACGTGAAATTATATGGGATGCGAACAAAAGAGTACAGTTAAAATGGAAACAAATGAGCAGGAAGCTAAGATGGACACAGGAAGAGAAGAGCATATCTGGACAAAGCAGTACATATTAAAAAGAAAACCACCAGAAAAAAGGATAAAATATTGTACTCAAGGTGAGAAAAATGCATGCTTTCCTGATGCTGCTTTTGTTTTCTAACCACGGCAGCCATCAAAAATGTGTTTATCTCCAATGGAATTTTTACTAGAAGTGGAAATTTTGCCCTTAGTAAGGTTGAAGTTGTATGATTGTTCTCAATTTTATAATAAAGATGGCCTGCAGTTCAGTAAGCATCAGCATAAAGAATTCTCCACAACCCCCTGCAAGCATTCAGTGAAGTCTGACACTATTCACTTGGCAGTTGATACACAAAGTGTTGATAGAAGGAAGACACTTGGTGAAACTTAGTTTAACAAGACTGATACTGTATACTGTACAGCTTACAGTGATAGGAAAAATAACCCCCTGTTTTCAAGTATTATCAGCAGAAAGTGAATTTTCCATTTTGTTGTGGGAGGACAATGAAAACCCTTCGTTTACAATGACTAACATTCAGATCACTCGAAGTACACTACAATACCACGACATTAGGGGCTAGATGATGACAACTGGGAGAGTCTAAGATAACAATATACTCTCTCTTTTTTTTAATCCGAAGCTTCCTGGAACTTAACAACCACCTCAAACTTTCAAGATGAGTACTGCAGTCTCCACATCTTCTCATGAAATACTTCCTCAGAACAGAATTTTGTTAGAGAAGAAGGTCCATGAGCAATCTCCAGGTCAATTAATTTAGCTATCATCTGACACAGACACCTTAAAGGTGCTGAAAGAGTTGTGTGTCAGAAAAGAGTTTCTCTTCTGAAGAGAACAGTCAGTAGGAATAGGGAGGCAAAGAAGTGGCAATGGTCTCTGCCCTTGGAAGTCCTGCAGTAAAACCCTGCATAGAATTACAACTTCTTCTTCATGCCCACAGCTGAAACCAGCAGATGAAGGGCTGCAAAAGAAACAACCCAGACTGCCTGTCCAGCACACAGCTTTTACCAACATAATCAGGAGAACACAGAGTTTGATTTCCTGAAGGCCATTATATGCAGCTCATACCAAATTAAGTGGAATAAAGAGAACAAGGCTGGTTCACTCTGCTTGTCGCTCCCTTCCTATCACCATAGCTACTCCCAGCTCTCATGCAATTAGCAGTTCTCAAATGCTATCAAGTGCTTTCTAGTCCTTAGGAAAAATAATAAATATGAATAAGTAACATCTGAAAACACTGACACAAAAGTACCATGATTCCTAAAAATTACTTATTTTCTGTGATTTTTTTTGATTTTTAAATTAATCTTTTCAAATCTCTACCTCCCACCTTCACATTCCTACTATGACAACACTGCATGAGGGGGGAGAAAGTCACTATACACAGATAAGTTAAAATGCAATACAGCAGTGCTGGTATTTGATCAGATGCACCCTCCAAACTAGATTCTTATGATTCTGTATTACCAGGGACGTTACTCAATGAAGACTACTACATTTTAAAAGACTCGATACAATTTTCTCCTTCCCAAACACAAGTCAGTGCCATTTTGAGGCCTTTATGCCATGAACATATAGATTGATTTATCTTTGAATTCATGACTGATGAACTGATAAATTCATAGATTAATCAATTATTCATGGAGAATTTCAGAATTTTACCTCAGATCCCTTCAGTATACCTTTTGATAATTGTTCAGTAAATGTAGAAAATGTGAAGCCTTTTTAACAGATTTTTTAAATGATGGTTTGGTAAATAGTTATCTTATTTTCCAAGCTGATACTTTCTGGTTTGTCACCAAACAAAATCTTACAAGCCTATTTGATAACAGCCCCTCAAAGTGGGAAGCAAGTATTTTAAGTAAAGTAAAAGCAACTGAAGGCATTTCAAGTTCATCACACTTGCATATCGATGGTACTTCTACTGAAACAAAAACTATTACAGTACTATTATTTTATTAGAATAAGGTTTTCATCAGTTTCTGAAAAGCAGAACTGAGCCAGCCGCTCTGCAGATGAGTAACAAGCAAACAGCCACATTGATAGGAATATGGGAGGTCACTTTTTTCCAACCACTACCCCGAGCGCTCGCTATGCTGGCGATCTCACGGTGCTGTGACAGCTGACGCTGCATCTAATTTTAAAGTAGCACTCGTTTACCAGACACACCAGAGTGTTCAGGCTGTGGGGTTTTTCCTCCCAGAAAGAGGAGTAGCGTGGGAGAGGCAGTAATGCTAACACTTTTTTTTATTGGCGGGGGTAGCGGGGAGGGGAAAAAAAAAAAAAGGAGAAAGCCCCAAACGTGTGAAGAAGCAGAGGAAACAAGCTGTGGAGTGTAGTAGATGTGTAGAAGTGTTTTCGGCATGTCAGAAGTTGCTTGAGGACAGCAAACTTGCGCACCTCAAGCCCCCCGGCACCCGAGGGTATCTCCCCTTGAGCCCCGGCTGAGGGGAGCCCGGGGACCGCAGCTCCCCCGGGGCCGCTGTTATCCCGGGGCCGCAGCTCCCCCGGGGCCGCTGTTATCCCGGGGCCGCTGCTCTCCCGCGGGTCGCCGCTCTCCCGGGGGTCGCCGCTCTCCCGCCGCCATCCCCGGCCCCGCGGCCGCAGCTCCCGCTGGGACCCGCACCCGGGGGCCTCGCCGCAGCCCGGCAGGCACGGAGGCGGCCAGAGAGAGGGAGGGATGGCCGGCCGGCCGGAGGGATGGGGCTCTGCTCGGCCTCCCGGAGCGTTACCTAGAGCCGCGGCGCAGCCCCGCTCCGCCAGCCAGGGCTCCACGTCCCTCCGCAGCTCGAACTCGGGCACCAGGCGCAGCAGCATAGCCCCCGGCCCTTCCGCTCCGTCCCGGCTGCCCTCAGCCCGCCCCCTGCGGTGGGGCGGCCCTCGGCTGTTCCGGCGGTTCCCGGCCCGCTCCCGGTGCCGCCGGCCCTTCCGCTTCCTACCGGGCACGGCCGCACAGCGCCGCCGAGCTCCCGCGGCGGGCGGCCTGCTGCTGCCAGCCCGCCGCACTCGAAGGCTCTCGTTTTCCCCATGGAGCGGGCGCCCAGGCTCCTCCTCAGGCCGGCTGGAAGAATCACAGAATCACAAAATGTTCTGACTAGGAAAGACACATGTCATCAAAGTCCAGCTCCTGGCCCTGAGCAGGTCAGCCTCAGGAGTCACACCATGTGCCTGAGAGCGTTGTCCAAACGCTTCTTGGTGCTGTAACCGCTTCCCTGGAGAGCCTGTTCCGGCGTCCATCCATCCTTTGGGCAAAGAACCTTTTGCTAATATCCAACCTGCACTTTCCCTGGCACAGCTCCAGGCCATTCTCTCCTGTCACTGGTCACCAGAGAGAAGGGAGCTTCTGGAAGCTTCACCACGAAGTGACTCCAAGTGCCTCAGACAGCAAGCAGCCTGTCAGTGAGGCCTGGGGTTGAGCTTCAGTCTCCTGGTGTTCACAAACCAGGAGGCCCCGTGATGAGTTGCCTGCTCCTGGTCCCCCAGGAAGTATTAGATGTTTTCCAGAACTTCAAGTAGCATCCCTGTTTTCTGAGACTGTGCACTCTGAAATTGCTTTGTTGAATAGATGGAGTCTCTGTCTGTAAACTGCTGGCAAAGCTTGAGGTGTCCTCTCAGACTAGGCCTGGCCTGTTCATGCTTTGCATCTGCAGATGAGGTAAAACTTCATGTAATCTTAAAGGGGGTTGCGGTTTGTTTGCTTGGGATTATTTTAGCTGTTGAAAATATTTGCAGCACTGATAAGGTGCTACTCCATGGCTATCTATAGCCTGCCTAATTACCATTTCCCTTCTGAAATGTGCTGGGTGATATTAGCCAGCTAAAGATGGCATAAAAGTGGAGAGAGGTTGTGAGGGTGCACACCAAGCTCGACATACCCAAATACAGAACAGCTTGAGCCTGTTCTAAGAGCTAATCCCTGTACCAAATTCTTCCCCATCGGTGCTAAGATCTGGAACTATAAAACGGCCAGATCAGAATCAGGTATGTCTGCAAAGTGTTGATGAAAGGCGGGTTGATAATTGAAATGCAAAGCAAACATGCTCTTCTCAGTCTCCATATTGCCAGCTTTTACAATTGTACCACAAGTTTTGTATTTAGCATTTTTCCTAAAGCTCCTTAGATCAAGTGGTTGTGCAAGAATTTCAGCTTATATTTTCACTGTTATGAAATGAAGCTTGAAAGTGTGACTGGAGTAATTTCAAACATAAAACTAGAAAACAGACAAGAGATCCCAAATGTATGCATTTTTTGAGAGAAAAGATTCATGAGTACGAGAATGACACAACTGGAGAGACAAGCAAAGGAGGGTGACAAAACCAATGAAATTACTGATTCTATATGTGCAAAAGGGGAGATTTTCACATGGAAAAGTCTCCTGTACCCAGATCTAGGGTTCATGCTTAATATATAAAACTCTGTATTCCTTGAGCCATCAGTCTGGCTATGCACATCAGAGGCCATATCTGCAGGCCCAGAGCTCCGGTTGAATTCCTAGAAGCACAAGACATTCCTCAGAAAAAACCACAAAGCTGACTCATTCAGAGTTCTTCAAGGAGTAACTCAGTATAGTGTATCAGGCCACCTTAAACCTGATACATAAAATTAAACAGTTGATGCAAACGCCATAAGCATCTAAAAAAACCCTTCTGCAGTCTTTGAATTAAGACAGAGCCTGATATATTTTTGATAACATCTCCCAACTTTTCTAGATGGAGAAAGAAGCTCTTGGTTTAAAGAAACAACCCACTTTTTTATCTCTGTCAGATGTAATTAATGTTATAACCCATTTGTCACTTTTGCTTACATCATGAAACCAAATTGTGAATTTTGCTTTCAATTTGTACTCAGTTTCCTTTTCTGATTACCTGACTCACGTAATTTTGGTTTTTAGTTCCAGTCTGAGGCTGTGCAGGCACTGGAGCTGATCCCAATGGAGCAACTTCCAGGAGTGGCATGTGAAACTAAAGGTCCCATAAAAAAAAAGACAAATTAAATTTCTCTATTTTCTTTTTAATCAGAAATCTGCTCCTACCTTAGTAACAGGACAATCTCCCTCAAATTTTTATTTGGATTGAGTCTTGGCCACAGGGAAATCATTAGAGAGCAGTAATGGCCGTACTGATTTCATTGTAACCATCATTTGCATTATTTTACTACTAATAACAATTTTTGTGCTAACTTCCCATAATCCCTTTTCACACAGTTCATATGGCAAGAATTACAAGATTATACCATGACAGAAGTGTGGGTCGCATGAAGCATTGCCCCCTGACACAGCAGTGATGAGTGTGAGGCACCTTTCAGCTCTCAACAGAGCAAAGCTTTGTTCATGGACAAAAACATGCAGATCCATAAACCATCGATGTGTTCCACACTGGGAAATTATACATAAGACTTCTTATGTAGAATGAATATCTGAAATAATTATTTAAGCACATGACAGCCTGGCAAACAGTTCATGACTTTTTTGGGAAGTACTGCTTACTGAGGGCAACCTCTTTCCCGCCGTTCCAGTAATAGAGGGTTTATTGTCATCATGTCTAGACAGTTGTTTCCTTGAATGTTTTCATCCAGTCAAACACAAAAAATATACATAAATTATCTTCCTGGAGTTGGTGCTTAATATGTTTACTAAATCCTCTTGGCAACACAAATAAGATGCAATTTGAAATCAATATTTTAGTAGTAAAGTGTGCGATTCAGAGTTAGTAGAATAAAATACCTTTATTTCAGTGTGTGAGATTACCTTTTTTAGTCTCTTTAATCACGGAATATCAACATAGATTGGAGTTATTTCACTGAAATCAGTCAGCATGCTATGGAAGCCAGTGCTTCATAGAGGTGCTTTTGTATGCTTTGTTTAATAATTCATCATAGGAAATAGTCTTTGAACTATTAATGAAAAAAAAAAATCTTGCTATTCATGCTCATGTTGAACAGCACCTTCTTTTAAATGGCTTCATTGAAGTCAGTAACATGCTCAAGCCAGTAATATGAGTGAACAAGGCCCCTGAAACAGTTAAGGTATTCCTCAAAGTGAAGGAAGGGAAGAGAATGGAACTCAGGGAAGTCTCTGTCATTCAAGTGGCCTTTTTGTTTCCGCTGCTTCTCCCTCCATGGCCCCGGCTCTGAGGCTCCTTTGTTCTGTCCAGAGACTAACCCCTGCTAGCGCTGATGAAAGCCCTGTGAGCACACACTGTCTCCACAGCTGTTGGAGGAGCTCTTGGCTCTATGTTTATTCTTCCAGCTCCAGCCTGATTTGGATTCATCAGTAGGGTTTAGAAACTTGGTCTTTTTTTCTTTGTGATCTTTCAGTTTTGACTTCATTTTGAATTGCAAGAGGACAGTGTCAATACTTTGCAACAGGGTTGCAACTCTCTTGAGAATCAGTATAATAATGCATATATCAGCAAATCAATTCCAATTTCTTTCACTTTTTAGATGACTTTCCATTATCATTTTTGTTGCAAAATGAAGGAGATATTTAGCACCAATGCATTCCTTCAAAATGTAAGGTTGCAGCACTGTAGAATGGAGACTACAGACAGGGACAGCACAGAATGAGCACATCAGTCTGGCTTTTGTCTCACTGAGCTTCAGGTGCTTTGAAAATAGGGTTCTAGTGTGAGATTTTTTGTCTAGGCTCCTTCTAGTTCATGAGCAATTATAAGAACTCCAGAGAGTAACGGTTACCACCTGGTTTTAGCAGTTAATTTAAGGTGCATTTTATCTGAGTGTGGATCCTGGTTCTCCTGTCCCCTCACTTCTGCTCTCATGCCTATTGGGAATGTGCAGCTGAAGGCCTGGAGGAAAGGGGCACTGTCCCTTTCCATGTCTGCCTTCAATTAGATCATATCCAGTGTAATATGGAAGGGGGCCCTGAGGGTGCAGTTTGATGAGCAACGGATCTAACAGCTCATGACTGTTGAAAGGATGGACCCAGACTTCATTCCCTTCTTGTTTTTTTCTCCCTTCCTCATCCCCAGGTCACTCAGCCTCATTGTTTGCCAGCTCTCCTGTCCATCTAACACCTCTGTGATCCAGCTGGACTGGCTAACACACTAAAATCTATTTATTTTTTTTAATGGTTTAATTTTCTCCCAGCTTATGATGGTGTCTCTAGTCACAGAAGGCTTTTACAAGTCCACAGCCATTGCAAAGGGAAGTGGTGGTTGTGTGGCCCTGGCAGCAGGGAGGGGAACAGAATAGATCTCCCTGTACTGGTGGCAGTGAAGTGTTAGACCCACATGGCTTTGTGAAATGCCTTCCTCTGACATTGAAGTTGAAAGAAGCAGTCATTTTTGCCCAGCATTGCTTTGATCCATTGCCCAGACACTGCTGGCATACTTTCCGGACCAGAGAACTGATCCAACTGAAAAGTAACCTTGAGAGGAGAAAGAAGGAGGTGGAAGAGGGTGATTTCAGTAATGCCAGCTATCTATCAAGGTTGCTGAACCCTTATGTCAGCAAAAATGAAGTTACCCTGCAGAACTGGGAATAAACCACTCATTCTGGGCAAAAGACCTTGGGGAAACTGCTTTTCCTGATGTTGGTGCTCACTTAGGTCAGTGTAAGTTTCTGCCAAACTACAGCCTTAGGGTGTGGTTAATGGTAATAGAGGCACCTGCTTCCCTTTACGTTAAAAGGAGTCTAGGGATGAGCTTTTAGTTGATTGAATTCAGGTAGTAAAACCTACTTTTAGCCTCTTTGGCCTGCTTTTCTGTTTCCATCAGGATCAATAGAAACCACTGGTTTTTAATACCTTATTTGTATACTCTAACAACCATTTATTTGATACTGTGCAAGACTTTTAATATATTCAAATTATTCTCTGAAAATCAGAATACATTTCCCTGACACATCCTAAAAATATCTTTTATTTATTATATGTTGATTCCTAACAAATGTCACATTAATAAGCAGAGAGGCTTGGGTGGGTGTACGTCATCAGTCATGCAGTGTTTCTTCTTCCAAAATACTTCCAGAATTAGGTCTGACCTCTTTTAACAATGAACTATTTATAGGATTCATAAGGGCCTTGTCCTCCAACCCTGACTCAGCCAAAACTCACCACTGACCTTGACCTCTTGTAGTCTATTCTTGTAGCCTTACTCATGTGAGGAGCTTTTATGCACTGACCTGGCTTGGGGAGCGTATTCTCATGAGTATGATTTTGCAATCTTGTTTCCCAGCTCAGAGGGACATGGTAGAATGTCATAGAATCAATTCCTGAGATGCATGTGTTATTTTTTCAGTATTATAAGTACAAAAATAAGGGGGAAATATGCACTTAAGTTCTGAATTCAGTACTACAGCAATAAACTGAGTGTTATTACATTAGGTATGTAGAGCTACAAATGACAGCATTAAGTTCTCATTTTGGAAGACAGTAAATGTATTTTTTGAAGAAAGCAGCCACTAGATTTCTCAATCAGAAGAATTATTACTAAAAGTAATAGATTTTTTTCCTCAGGAAGGTATAATTGTTTTTAAGTAGAATATTATTGCAGTATTAAGTGACTACTTTAGTACAGTATGACAATTGCTATCTTTTTTCTGGGTTTTTTTTTGTCTTTTTCTGAAAATCCTTCTAACTAGTGTTGATTTTCCTAATAGTTTTCTGTTTTTCATTATGATGCAGGATGATACATTTTAGAAGCTAATATATTGTCATTAGTGGGTCTGGGTGACAAGATGTATTGTCTATATGAAAAAAATTACTCTTAGCAGTCTAATATGTTTCCATTTGTTTAGAATCCCAGAATCATAGAATCATTAAAGTTGAAAAATACCTCTAAAATTGTAAAAGAATTAATCCAGCACCACTGTGTTCTATACTAAACCATATCCTCAAGTTCCACATTCACACAAATTTTTGGACACTTCCAGGGGTGGTGATTCCA
Organism: Toxostoma redivivum; assembly: GCA_013397375.1. NCBI lineage: Eukaryota > Metazoa > Chordata > Aves > Passeriformes > Mimidae > Toxostoma > Toxostoma redivivum. The sequence goes on along the minus strand of VXBI01013418.1, from coordinate 1,333,192 downwards.
CCCCTTTCCTGGGCAGCTTGTTCCAATGCCTGACCACCTTTTTAGCAAAGAAATTTTTCTTAATATCAGATTTAACTGGCTCTTCCCTAATATCCAATCTAATGACACTTTCAGTTATAAAGATTGTAGTTATGTATATTTGTTGTGTCTTCTTTACCACATATATTATGTTACACATATCTTTTTAGTTTTGTATCTTCTCACTTTAAAGTGAAAGAGTCAAAAATTTTAGGTGCTTTTTTAAGTCCCCAGTGATTTTTTCATTCACATTTGAAACACTTGTTTTTATTTTCCTATATTTTGTTGTGTATTGTGAGACGCTATTTATTAAATAGTGAATCATCAGTATATTATATAGTGGTCTTCTGTAGGTCCTGTATTTTGTTAGTTCATTTGAATCCAAGCACGCAATGAGCAGGTATCTCCAGTCAGCTGTCTCCTGTGATGCCTAGGCCTTTTTCTTGAGTGGCTACAGTAAAGATGGAATCTGTTATCCTTAGAAGTATTTGAAGGAATTCCTTCCAATCAGCACTGCTGCACATTTATCAGCATTTGACTTTATCTGTTTGCACTGCCAGTTAACCTCATTCCACCAGCCCAGTCCTGGAGACATGTACGTCTTTCCATGATTTTGAAAAACCACAATCAGGAGGGATGCAAGCAGAAAGGAATTGTCCTTTCTTGACCATGTTGGAAGCTGAGATTCTCAGCTTTTATTCTCTCCCAAGGTCAGACCAAGATATAGTGGACAACAGATCATATCTGCCCTGACTATTCCATTACTGGCATCAGGAGACAATCCTGCTACTGGACCCTGAGACATTTCTTATTGCTTTGGTCAGTACTTACAAGCAGTGTCTACAAGAGGATTTACTTGTTTGTCATTTGTATGGAGGCTCTATGTGGATAAACACTAGTCTTAGACTGAGGTGCAGCAGTTTCATCCATTATAGCTCCTTCCTGTAGCTCTCATGTTTAATGCCCATTGACCCTAATGTCCTACAAGCAGCAGTCTTCTTGCCTAGTCGATTCTTTTTTCCTAGGGTCTCCAGCCTCCCTCCATTCCCTCCATGACAGGCTGCCATAGAGATCTGTGCCAGGTTGCCCATGAGCACATACTGGCCAGCCTTCTCTTCCGTCTTTTCCTCTGCACACTCCTCTCTTCTAACCCTGATCAGTAAACACAAGCATTGCAATCATCATATCTGACTTATTTACAGCCCAGTCTGCCCTGGGCTCTAACCAAAAGGCATCTTTTGCTTTTCTCTTCCTCCCATTTTGGGCCACTGACTCCTCACTCCACTACAAATGACATCAGTTCAAAACCAAGGACTGCTGCTTGATTCTACCTCTTCCCACAGCACTATTAATTGTTCTTGTCACAGCAGGTGTACTGAAAGCAAAAATTTACTTAAAATTTCCTATAGATGCATTGTTGTACCTCCAGAAATGGTCATTTCCAAATGCTTCTGAGAAAGATGCAAGTAGCCCTGTGGTTGCCAAATAATGATACTGTGCACCTGTCTTGATGTTAGGTTTCACTCTGAACTCTGATAATCAGAGACTGATTTATCCTCAAAGTGTAACATTTAATATTCCAGGGTAATCAGATTAATTAGAACTATACATATTCTCAAAATCCATAGAAATGTTTAATTCCTTTTTAAGTTTTAGGCTCAATGACCTTTTTTATCCACAGTCTAATTACAGGGTACATGAGAAGTAAGAGAATTATTTAAGAAACTTCCATCATTTAATTGCTTTGAATTAATTTCAAACTCCTGCTCCATCTTTCCTATAGCACTTTTTACTGTTCTGTGCTCTTTCCTAAATCAATCACAATCTTCTAAATTTTTCTTTGGAGAAGCAGCTTTCCATGTTCTGGATCATTCTTGCAGCTTCTCCTGAAAATCTTCTGAGGAGGGCCTTTGAAAAATCTTCTTTAAAACCCAGAAGTAATGTACAGAAAATGTTTTTCCATTTTTTCAGGACACTCAGGAGTGTGGTTTTCCTTGGCATAGGCAGAGGTGTTTGGCCTATCATGATCACGGTTAGGCCTTTCATAAGTCTTTCATTAGAGACTGTGTCAACCACTTGACCTAGTGATAAAGATTCTTATCTTTTAATTCCTAGAAATCTTTTTCAGCCATATTTTTGTGGATATATATGCATGTTACTGACTTAGTACTATTAGATTGTTAGATGTTTTAAATGAAGTTTCTTTGTTAGCCTATCAACTTTCTCATTCTTACAGTGCATCCTGCTTGGATTTATTTTGACAAAAATTTTGTTTTATTTTTTTATCAGTTTATAACATCTATGTTATTTCCTCTGTAATCCTTCTGCTGTTTTTATATTTTTATTACAAGAAAAACATTATTGTATTCAATATTCTCTGCTGGGAAAAGAAAAAAGCTAAACAGGGGTGATTATTTGTTTTGCATAAAACTTCAGACTAATGAAGCCAGTCGGATCAAAGGTCCGTATAAATAACATCTTGCCTCTGACAGTAGCCAGTAATAGATGCTAAAAGGAAGCATATATAAAAACTTAAAAGTTTTTCTTCCTTCTCTTGCAACTCTTCCAGATTATAAAATTAAGGAATCAAGACAATCTGGAATATACTAATTTATTTTTTTGGCATCCAAAAAATCCTATGATAATTAGTTTAATGATTTAATAAATGGGAAAAAAGTACATTTGTCTATTTAATTCTCCTGCCTGATAATTTTGTATGATGTACTGTAGTTTTTAAGTTAAGAAAAATAGTGCATAATCATTCTCCACTCAGGATTTTATATACATTTATCACATTTTCCTTATTCCAAGGTGAGGAGTGTATTTAATATCCTTTCATGTAAAATCTATGCCCTGCTTCTTATCATCCTTATTAAACTTCCTTGTGTTTTTCTGTGACTCATGTTTGAAAAGGTATACAGAGGCTTTATTCTTTGTAATTGTTGTTTTTATTTTCTTGGGAGTGCCATTGATCTATAATTTGCATCTTTAATATTATAAAGTTCCCTTTAATTTTTATTATGTCAATGACTATTTGCTTGTCAAATTCTCACCTAGACCTTCTGATTTCCATTTTATATTTTATTTTCTGTAAGTATCATTTTGAAGGCGTGTAAATGAGTGGTTTGCTTTTCACAGGCACAAAAGCCATCTAATGTTAATTATCAGTTGTCGCTCACACATTGCTTTTGGCTTTGGCCCTAGGGCAGGAAGCAGCTGTCCGGGACAGCAGACTGGTGGGGACAGTTAAATTGCTGTAGAAACAGTGTGTACTTGGCAACGTCCTTCACAGGACTTCAGGAGATCAAAATGAACCCATGAGGTTCAACAAGGCCAAGAGCAAGGTCCTCCACCTGGACTGGGACAATCCCAAATATCAGTACAGGCTGGTGGATGAAGGGATTGAGAGCAGCCCTGCTGAGAAGGACTTGGGGATGCTGGTGGATGAGAGCTGGACATGACCTGGCAATATGCACTCTGCCCAGAAGGCCAGTTGTGTCCTGGGCTGCATCCAAAGCAGTGTGGGCAGCAGGGAGAGGGAGGGGATTCTGCCTCTCTTACTTTGTTCTCATGAGACCCCACCTGGAATATCTGCATCCAGGTCTGGTGTCTTCTGCACAGGAAAGAAACAGACCTGTTGGAGTGGTGTCAGAAGAGGGTAACAAAAATGATCAGAGGGCTGGAGCACCTCTCTTATGAGGACAGGCTCAGAGAATTGGAGTTGCTCAGCCTGGAGAAGAGAGGACTCTAGGAAGACTTTATTGAGGCCTTTCTTTACTTCAAGGTAGTTTATATGAAAGATGGAGAATGACTTTTTACTGAGGCCTGTGGTGATAAGAGAAAGGCCAATGATTTTAAACTGTAGGGGGGTAGATTAGATTGCTTATAAGGAAGAAATCTTTTATGATGAGGGGTGGGTGAGACACAGGAACAGGTTGCCCAGGGAAAGTTGTGGATACTCCATTCCTGGAAATGTTCAGGTTTGGATGGGACTTGGCACAACCTCCCTTCCCATGGCAGGAAGAGATATCCCTGATCATGACAGAGGGTTGGACTAGATATCTTTAAGGTCCCTTCTGATGCAGACCATGCTAGGATTGATTCTGTATTCACTACCTGCCAAACCCATTTTCTTACGTGCTCCTTGCCCAGTAAGAAGAGAGTGGCCACAGAAAACAGCAGTTGCAGTAGGTTTTACATGTTTTCCCATTCCTAGTGGGGACTGTGGGTAGGGAAATCTGCGGGGTGGTACTGGGCACACAGTGGGACTGTGGCTCTTGCTTATGGGAACAAAAAGCTTGCTTAGTTTTCATGCTCTAAGTTGCTTAAGACTTCAAATTTGATACTCTATACTGCTTTGTGGCCTGAGAGCCTAATGAGTTTAGCTAATGAGTTGTATGTCCCATATTGTGCAGAGTGAATGTTTCTACACAGTTTTGTTTTAAGAACTCCATGAATAATAGCCTTGAGTGGTATTCTCAGGCTGGGAAAAAATTACATAAAAATGTAAATACATCTTTAAAAACCAGTTTTAATTATTTAAAAGCTAAGTGCACCAAATATCTTAATTCTAATTGTCTGATTGTTGTGTGACTTCTCTCTGAAGTGAGGTTACAGCTGTTTAGGTACCTTAAGGATACCTTGATATTTTACTGTAAAAACCCTCTTTTTTTAAATTTTTTTTTTTTTATTACGACAATCTAATTTTTTTTGTTCTACATTTTAATTACTGGTAAATAACCTGTATCAATATTAGTCTCTTTTTCTTAAAATCCTCAAATAATATTTTTGGTTCTGAATGTAAAGTTCAGCTTCATAGGTCACTTTAACTATCAGGAAAACTCAGGTTGGCTGAACTGAAGGCAGTAAAGTCAGTCGAAAGTAATACAGCCTGCTGCTGCTCTGCTTTTTGTCATTTCTGGGAAGGTTTGAAGTTGGTGAATGTATGGAAAGTTAGAAAAAGAGCAATCTTGCTTAAAATCTAGGTGGAGGTAGAAAATTTGCTCCATAAAGCAACCTATTGAAGTAATAATCAGAGTCACTGAGGAGGGCAGGCAGCATCCTGCAGAGCTGCATTTCTAGCTCGCTGATCAAGCTGTTCCTTCCACTGAGAAAATCACTGAGGGCACAGGATGAATGCACAGCATGCAAATCTAACCAGTTGTAGGTGCTTTTTGTAGTTCTCCCATGACTAAGAAGCTAATGATCATGAGGAATTTATTTATCCTTTTATCCTATGTCTTTTTATCTAATGGTGGGATCCCCAAGATGTCACCTCCCCTAAACTGTGGAAAGCACAGAACAGTAATTTGTAACCTCTCAGTGCTTCATTTTCAGCTGTGCCAGTCTGTAAAGCCACCACTTCTCCAGCCCATCTGATGGGCTTAACAGGCATGCACAGTACAATTTTCACTTTCAAATGGCTGGTGCAAGTACATTTATTTCAAGGGACTGCAAACACCCTAAGACCAGCTTTCAATTTGCTCAGGCCTGCAATCGTACTGTAATGATTGCCCTCTCACCATCCTTTCCATAGGAGCTGTCACTACCAAGAGAAACTGAGTGTTTTGAAACATGCTGTTGTTCCTGGAAATCTAGTTTGATCAGAGCAGACTGGTCCTTTCAGGTGAAATGCCATGAATTCACTTAGGAGTCCTGGATACACAAAATTTGAAGAAACTATATTATTCCTTCAAACAGTGAAGTAAGAGTCATCCCCCTGACAGAAGAGGATGAGTGTGAGGTGGAAGGCTTGGTCTTCTCCAGTGGGGGATACAGAGTTTCAAAGCAAGACTGATGAAAACATCCAAGTGTTTTAGAGGCTACCTAAGAACCCAAATTTATGCAACTATTTAGTGAGTGGAGGAAGATGGGAAGAGTGGGCTGTTTGCCCCCTAGTCTACCTCCCCAAGGTGCTTTGTAACTACAAATACAAAGTAGTACAAAGCAAGGAATGTGTAAAAATAATGAACTCAGAGAGCAAAATGTTTGCAGCCACAGGCTGGGCCTGATAGTGAACTAGATCAGGCTTAATAGCCTGAGGGTGAATTGTGTTCGTAAAGTGGGGAAACCCACTTTATTTTATTTCTTACAGGTTTGTTGGGATTGGCCTATGTGAATGTATAAATGTTTCAGAAGCAGGAAAGCACAGGAATTACTGCTGGACCTGAAAGAAAAAGCTGCAGGTTTTAGGACGACTGTGTTCATGTAAGGTGTGCATCATTTTTGCTTAAAATGGGCTATCTTTGAATTGTAAGAAGTAGGTATGTTAGGGTGTGTGAGGACCACAGTAAGTTTTTTTGGTTGGTGATTGGTTTGGTTTATAAATAAATAAATACATATATATATATATATTTAACAGAAAAGATAATCTTGTTGTAAGTTAAGTGGCTTATTGGTGTCAGACTGTCCCAGGTGCTAGATTCAAATATCACCTGCTGTTAGCCCATGAAATATAGTTGATGCTACTAAGAATTACATTTTATAGCATACTTTCTGAACACAGTAATCCAGCCTTTCCCACCTGGACTGCACCTCTCATGGCTCATCTAGAATACAAAATAAACGAAAAAAGAATTAGAGGTAGATATTAAAATCTTGGAAATATAACTAATAAATATAAAAGCTGGGAAAAAAATTCTGTACAGCAAAACCAAATTACCATAAGTAGCATAGCATCTTTAAACTTTGCTTTTTTTAATTTAAACAATTCCAGCATTAAAGTCACTTAAGGCTTGTCTTTAGGCCAGACTGACTGGAAAATGTTTCAATTTCAATGAACCACTGTTGGTTTAGTCTGAAACTGGTAAGACCTGTAAAACTTCCACAAAATCTCATTTAAATATAGTAATGCCCAATTTTGGTAATGTAACATGTACAAACAAGATGTCCATCAGTTTAGTTGGCAATTTTGAAAGATTTCCACTAAATAGTCTGCAATCTTCTGAAGCATTTGGGAACCACAAATACTATGTACTTTTCTCCCTGCTATTCAGAGAATAAATGTAACTTACTTTCTACTGTTTTTTTTTATGCTAGTATATTTTATTCTTGCTTCATTGTGGTTGATACAGTAAAGCTTTTTCTCAGTGCTCAGCTTTTATTCTGTTGGGTGTTGGTTGTGCCTTTTGACCTGTCCTGGGGATTTACTGGTACAAAATTGGAATATAATTTGGTTTTGGTTTGGACCAGAATTTGATGTAATGTTTTTAACATTTGTATTCCGTGTGCATCTTTACAGATTATACTTATGGGCAATGTATGCATTTTTGAAAATTAGCTTTTTAGACACTAGCTAGACTTAGTAGCTAGTTATCTTGCTGTGGGAATAAAATTGAGATTTGAGGGAAAAATTAGAAAAATCTATCTCATTATTTTTTGGGGGGGTTTGTTTCCTCTAAGATGAATTAGAATGACTGTATATTTTTGAATGTGTCATTTCAGCTTTCAGTTTCTAATTTTACCGTATTAGGTGACCAAGACTGCATTCAGATCAGGGTTTGTATTTTTACAGACAGATGTAGCTTCTACCATAAAAGAATACATGTGAAAACTCAAGCTGCAATTTGCAAAAACTGAAGAAAGCAAAAGTCATGTTTACATAGATCAAAGGAGTTACATCAGTGAAGAGTTTGGTTCCAAGGCCAAGATGTGGCCACTCAAAATGATTTGCCCTCTCTAATGGGGTGATGCAGACCCCATGCAATAAGGCATCAGTTTACAGTTTGGTTCATTTAAGCTATTTCTTTACCAGAAGTGCAAGCAGTCAGCCAAAAAAGTGGCCAAACCAGGAATGTATTGTTCTAATGTTTATGAAGTCAAAAAACCCAAGCAGAAACCCTTCAGCCATTCTATCCCACTTTGTTAACTCTCCTAAAGTTTTACAAAGACAGGGTGATATGGAATATGTTTCATTTACAATAAAACATTGCCAGAGAAAATTCTGAGGGCATAAAGCACATTTCTAGAAATTACAGTGACTCAAGTGACCTCTTGTTCTGACAACTACAATTTTAAGCCTGGAATACTCTGATCTGTAATCAAGATAGGGAAAAAGAAACAGTGGTGTGGGTAAAACAGACAGGACTGGATTGCATCAGAATATGGTGCTTGTTTTCTTGTCTGACCCAATATAATACATAACTTTGAGATAAAGAGTAGTAAGAAAATTGTGAGGACATTTCCTTTCTCTTTAATTTAGTCAGTTGTACAATTGTTTCAGGTTGGTCATTTGCTTTCAGGGTTGTTTGTATTGTACCAGACTAAGGGCAGCTGTACCACTAGGGAATCATGGTACTGAGAAGCTGTATGGGAATTCAGGAGATCGGTGGTCCATCCGCTACACTGATGTGATCAGCTGTGTCCTAGACAATCCTCAATGTAAGTATGTTGAAGTGCTCTTAAAACTTCCCATTTCCTAAAGCCTTTCTAGTCCATCCAGGGTAACCTTGGCCTTCCAAGCTAACCTATTTTGGTGTTTAACAATCCTTTAGGTTGGAAAGCATATTCCTTATGTTTGTGCTAAATCTCCCAAGCTATAAAATAACCTAGTTATTTCTTGGTTTTCCTCTTGTGGCCATGAGTAGGAATTAACCATCTGCTCTTTATTTAAGGAGAGACTGTTTCATTTTTTTTAACCTACAGTTATTTAAATGTATATCCAATATAATAAAGTGCAGTAATACTGGAAGGGTGAGGATTTGCTGTACTGGACCTAGTTAGATGTGTGCTCACTGTCCTTTCTGTGTGCCAGCCTACCAGTGTTCCTTAGCAGTAAGAGAAACCCTCCCTTTGGCCTGTATTTGCACTGGTGCAGCCAGGTGGAGATTCAGTAACATCTTGCCTTGCACTTGTAGCTCAGATGTGGCAAGGACCTGTGGTGTTGGTAAAAACCTGTGTTCAGTGAATTTGTCTCAGGCATAAATTTTACCCCTTACACAAGTGTAAACCTCAAAATGAGCAGATCCTGCCATTGCCTAAAACCGTGGAATTCTGTAGACCACAGCAGTAGCTCTTTAAAAGATTTGTAATTACTAAAAGCCAAATTATATTATCATGTAATGCTGAAGAAGCTGAATTCTGCTGGATAATCCTGCGTAACACTGCTGACCATAAAAGTGAGTTTGACCTCAATGTGTATGACAGACAGGATTAATCAATTTAAAATGTTCTCAGTATTTCAGAAATGTGGAATGCTGAATAAATGATAAATATTAGTTTCCCTAGCTGAAAATGAAAAAAGCATTTACCCCAATAAATAAGATTTAATCTCTATTTAAGTTATTGATTGTAGTTCTAAGAGTAGCTGTGGTCATCGTGCTCTTACTCATTGCTGTATAGAGGGATCTTACTATAAACATGATAAATGGCAGTAGTAAAAAGTCTGGGATAGTAAAAGGTCAAGAGCAACGCAGCAGAACAACATTAACCCCGAGAAATAACAAGTACATTTCAGCAGGTCCCTCTTCTTCTGCCCTCCTCATGCTTTGAAACAGGATTATCACAAAAACAGACTGTACAGTGGATCTGTGGCATTTAAAGAACCATTTATAGGGCCTACCAACAAATTCAGAATTTGGGCTACCAAATTCAGGAATCATTAACAGAAAGTGATTTTTTTTAGCTATTTTTTTAGTTACAGAAAAATCTCCAATGTGACATCTGGGCTGCAGAACTGATGCTGCAGAGATTCCAGAGAAAGTGTGAATATTTTTGCTTTTCTTTAGGTCATGTTTAGATGACAATAACACCTTTATAACACTTTCTTCTCATCCAGCTAGTTAAATGCTGGCCAGATTCTACCCTTAATCATTGTACAAATCATCCTCTGGCATTAAATGAGATGTGACTGAGCTAGATGTGAAGTACAGGCTTGGAAATTCTGCATTCCCTTAGCCTTCCTGTAGCTCCAAACATCCCTGGTGACATCTAGCACCATATTACTGAGTGTGAATTAATTATTGTTTCCTGAAAGGCATGCAGACAACATAGTCTTATTTATTGGTTTCATGCAACCCTAAGTCTTCAGTTGAAATTAATTTGGCTTTTTACAGAAAATTCAAAGTAAATGGGTATTTCCATGTGGCTTAGAAGAACAGAAGCTGCACAAAAATGGAAGCAACTCTACATCTTGCACTCAGTACTCTAATGGAAAAGCCAAGCACTCAGTTTCCCAGTAAACCTTCTCAGAGCTAATTTTAATGTAAACAAACTACTGCTTAGAGTGCTAATGTGTTTTTTGCTGTGACTTGTGAGACATGTTTCACTGTTTTATGATATTCTTTTGTAGGTGCAATAACATCTATTGCCTGCATAGGATTATATTTTCAAAATGCAGCATTTTTTAATGTATGTGCCATTGTTCTGGAAATTTGAATTGCATATAAAAATTAACATGAAATTTTGCATTGTAAATTGGCTTTCAATGTGCAAATTATGGTGCATGCACAAAAGTTTTGCATCGAGACATTGAGAAAGTAGAAATAAAGTGCGTTTTTTAAAAAATGAGCTGATAAGGAGTTATTTGGAAAATGTAAAATATGTAAGAAAAGGAGGAAGGGTAGATAAAAGGTCAGTACTGACATTTTGGTCACTTCTCATTTGAATACTTTAGAAATGAAAAAAAGTTCAATAAAATGCCAGACCAGCTTTTTCTTTCCTTACCTTGATGCAGCATTTTTAGTAATTAGACACTTACTACCTAGTGCAGAATTGCCTTAAGCTGTTACTTCAGATTAAAGTTTTCCAGAGGAAAGACTTTGAGATTTTGATCTCCCAAAACATGGCATAGGATTCTTCTTCATGGAGGAACTTCTGCTTGAAATGGGCTTCGCTTCCTGAAGCACCAATGGGATGGTGTAGCTTTATTCTGCGCTCACTGAAGTCAGTAGGAAGCCTTGGAAGTCTACAGAACAGCATCAGCCTCATGGGGAACTTTATAACCAGTCAGAAGCCCTTTCTACAGCAGAGCCTTGGCTCCAAACACACAGTGACAAGTAATCTAAATGCATTGGAAATCTTTGGAGCTGCAAAAAGACTCAGTGGGCTTTAAATTACTTCCAAATTACTTCAAGCCTCTCTCTACAGTTAAACTTGGCCTTGAAGCTCTGCAAGTGTGTTGTATTAATTTTTCATTAAAGTTCCTTTGGCTTGTTGTGCATAGAGTGCAAAAAATGTAAAGATGTTTTCCTTACAGATGCTGTTCTAAAAGAGAAAGGGCATATGAGAAGAAAGTACATATGAATATGTTGGTGGAAACTATACAAAAGAATACAAAAAAGGAAACACTACATTCCAATTGATATGTTGGAGAAAAATCAACAAAACATCTGTACCTGATGTGGTGTTTCAGAAAGTTGCTGGAGATACTAGAGGTTAATGGGTGGGGGTCACCCAGTGTTTATAGTAAGTACTCTGATGTTTTTAGATTCTTTTAAAGTTTAAGTCCCTCAGCAAAGTATTTGAAAGAAATGGAGGTGTCATATAATGAAAGAAAAAGTTCCCTTCAGAGTTCTTGTCTTCACAATGAAGGATATTATAAGGAGCCTCTGAAAGTATCTCTACTGAGACGGACACTACTCAATTAACTGGCCATAAATAATCTTGGATATGTAGAGATTAGTTTGGGAATGGTAATGAATTATTCAGGATAGTCCCATATAAAGATGACAGGTGAAAATTTCAAACATTGAGCAGATGTGATAGAAGATATGAAGAAACTCAAAACAGTTTTGGACTGACTGGCTTGCAGAAGAAAACATGAGGAGGGCTTTGAGAGAGAACTCTGAGGTTTTGAATACAATAGGTGTTAGCCAGTATTTTCTGGTGATACAAGGATTTAGGAGGAATCAAATCAAATCCTGTTGGGCAACAGATTTAAAATTAACAGATGGATGTACCTTTCCAGCTAACATATAATTATGCTACAGAACTAGATACCATAGAATGTTTTGGACTTGAAATGTATCATGTCGAGGAGCTGCAACACTCGCAGATACTGTTTGGTAACTGTAGCACAGGATGTCAATGTACAAACTCCAGTTAAGGATGTCCTTAGCTGCAAAGTGACAGTGCCTGTGGATGACCTGGCTATGGATCTGTCTCATCTCTTGCAGTCATTCACTTAACATCCACTACTGATCACTTTAGAGATAGGTGATAGGTTGAAGGGGAGCTGGAGTGTGACATGACCTGCTGTGATCAAAAAATGTTGTCATACTTTTTTCATTGAAATTTTGGAAAGAAACACAAATAAATTCATTGAAATTCGCTCTTTGATCTCTGTGGACACCAGAGATTACCAGCACCAAAAAAAAAAAAAAAAAAAAAAAAACAAAAACTCATAAATTNNTTGTGCCCTGTGGGCACCCAAGAAATTCCAACAAAAAAAAAAAAAAAAAAAAAAAAAAAGTGTAAACCCATCAAATTTCTAATGTTAAGCCTTTTAGTGACTATTACTGAGTGATCTTCAACCCACCATTATGGTGAGAGAGCATTACCTATAAGCTGTCCATGTTGTCTGAGGGGAAAAATAAATGGGGAAGAGTTTTAATGTATGTTGCTAGTAGTTGGATGCACATCAATATCTCAAGTTCATTCTTCAGACCTATACTTTTTACAGTCAATTTCTAACCCTTATATTTTTATCTTATTTCAACTGGTATTATTGGAACAATTCCAGTTTTGTTAAACTCTTTTTCCTGATAGCAAAATTAACTTTAAAATATTCTCTCCATCTGTCTAGTAAACAGTTGTTTTGAAATGTAGAAAGATTTTTTTAAACATCTGGCTTTTAAAGGCTTGAGTCATGAAACTTTTTAAATTCCATTTTAGTAGAAATTAAAGCCTTAGTGAGTAGAAATCTACATTTAGCAATCACCAACCATGACCCATTGTGAATGATAAAATCAAAAGATGGCAACAAAATAATAGTTAAAAATATTTTGTCATAGACATTTCTGAAAGGTAGGTTCTTCTGAGAAAAACATTTGAGATCACTGTTAGGTTAAAAGGAAGAAGTTTGCATTAGAGAAGTGTATGATGAGCAATGTGAGCAAAAATGTCAACAAAAGGAGTGAGAAGATCAAGTATTTGATGTTCATAGGCCATAATCTGCATCCAACTAAATTATGAGGTAGTAATATGTAAAAGAAATCACCTGACCTCCAGAAAACTATTTAAAAACTTTTTTTTTTGAGACCGATGCTTTGCAGTTTTTCATGCAGAAACTGGAAGTATTTTAAAATGTTAATGCCTCTATGTGCATTTTCTGCCAAGATGAATTGTTATTTATGAGATTGATTTTGTTCCTGCCTTTGCAAATTATTGGTAATGACAGAATAAAAGTGCATATCAGAATCCCCTAACATTAATGTTCTTAAGCTTAAGGCCTAAGCCTACAATTCTTGTGGCTGTGCCACAAAGGGAAGATTCCAAATTCAGCAGCTCTCAGTATGCTGTAAATAAGCAACACCCGAATTAAGGACCAGCTACACTCCAGCAGCACTATCTGTAATTCCCTGTACCCCTTTTCCAGTGGTGGATCCAAGTGAGGGTTCATGCTGGCTACTCCCGTTCCTCCTCACAGAGCTGGTGGGGCAACAAGGGCTGATCTCCTGTGGCAGAAACCCTGTACAGGACACAGAGCCACAAACTGCTCCCACAGTGTCCCCTGTCCTGGTGTTGGCTGAAGAAGAATCTGCCACAGAAGCTGGATTGCAGCTGCTGCCGGGGGTGTCTGAAATCAACACATGTTGTCATTCAGGCTATTTTTCAGCTTAAAATGTGACTGTAAATATAAAGAAGGCTGTTCATTATTGATTAATTGCTTAAGCTTTTAGGAGATAAAATGAAAGGAATCGATAATAAATATCTATATGCATGTATATTTCCCTTTAGAAAGGCCAAACAATTGAAATCAATGAAGGCTCCAGCTTTTTGGTGATTGACTGCTTCTGCTGAGCTGGCTACTGAAAGCGGAGTGTGAGCTGGAAAGTCTGATAATTCATTAACATGTGTGAAACAGCTTTCTAAGCTCCATCACCAACAGCCCTTGGAGCAGCCTCGTGGCAGGAATGGAGCAAATGGAGAACACTTAACTGGGGGAGCAAACTTATGCTCAAGCAGAGAAGCAATTATTTCACATTGTCATTAGATGTCAGAAAGTTTATTTGTGTTCTTTCAGAAACAGCCAAAAGCACNAAGTCACATTAGTAACAGTAAGAAAACTTTCCATATTTATTTGTGAGAAATAAAAGAAAATCATGAATGTGTCTACAAGAGCTTTGAAGTGAGACACAACGATAGAACAGGAAGGAAAACCATCTGGACAAGTTCTAGAGAGGTAAATTGTATAAAGCATTCCTAGAAAATATTCTTAAGGAAGGTTTGGTATCCCTGCTGCCAACTTTTCTGTGAGAAAACCTTTCTCTTTGAGAAAAAAAGATGGGAAAATATAGCTTGTAATGGAATGTAAAACTGGAGGATTACATTACTTTTTGTCAAACAGGTCTCACTTACTCTGTTTCAGAGTATGAGATGTAGGACCAAGGCATAGCACAATACACTTAGCATAATCTACAAATAATTCCTCAGATACAGAGGGAAGTAATAGTATGTTTTAAAAAAACCCAAAAGATCTTCTGGATAGATGGTAGAAAACTTAATCAATTCTTACAGATATCTAAAATAAAACAGAGAATTGTCTGCAGAAAGTGAACTAGTCCTACAGGTCTTTTGAGGACAATGTGGAGATTTGAGAAAAATCCCACAGAACTCACACTGGTGTTGTGCTGACCAAAAAACTTGCAAGAATAATTGAAAAAAATTTAATTCAACACAAGGCAGAAACAGAAGTAAAAAAGAATTCATTGTACAGGGAATATTAAGGATAAACTTACAATAAGCCTGTGCTAATTTCTGAGGCAGAGCCTGAAAGCATTTGGCAATGGAATTATTCAAACACAGAGGTGACCAGGACCTGCTTGCAGCAACTATTGCACTAGTTTTATTAATGAAACTCAGCTAAATAATTCATTAGTCAGCAAAGCAATTAATAACAACAGGGTAGCATTAAACACCAACATTTATGATAAAGTTGTTTCATATAAAAGAACACATTAAATATCCCAGGAATTTCAGATATTTGAAAGGTATGGAGGTTTCATAGATCCACTTGTAACATATTATTTGGAGGTCAACGGACTTGGAAAACTATGTTGAAACAGCAAAGCAAACACTAAGGCAAATGAACTTGATTATTACCCTATATTGGTTTATTTCACTACAAAACCACACCTCTGCACTTGAGAGCCTCAGTCATGTGTGCAGTACAGACCAGGAAGATCGCTTTGGCAAAAAGAAATGTAAGGATATTCTCATGAACTCAACCACCTCTCATTATAGGACTGTAAACTGTGACAACAAAAATGGTGAGGGCAAGGAAATGCAACTGTCTGGAAAACCTTTAGGTTCCACCACCAAGCAGAGAGAAAGAAGCTGTTCATTTGCAGACAATGAAAACAAGAACCACCAAATGATATAAAATAGTGGTTCAAGTCAGAGAGGCCACATTCACTCCAGATAAAATAAGATATTCCAAGTAGGATTACCATCCTTCTATTTTCTCATGAACACAAATTATTTCTCACTTAGAAATTGTCTGGCACAATATAGAGGAAATGTGTATTTATCTAAGATTTGGAGGTATGCAGCAACCCTTTTCCTGGGAAATCTGACAGTTGTGCAATGACAGGGAGCATGCGCAGTTGTGAGGAGAGGCCTGACATACATTAGTTTAACCCTGGACATTGATAATACATTGGAGATTGTGGCTCCATGTGTAGAGCAGGTTTGATGTTTCTCCAGGAAGTGCAGATCTGTGTGCACAGTTTGATGGCACAGCCCAGAAATTCCAGTTTCATTCTGCAGGTGAAACATAGGTTCTTTCTGTGCACAGTGACTCAGCACTGACAGCGCATAACTCCAATTTTAACTTGAATAATTGCATATGGGTAAGAGCAGTTTCATCTAGCTCTGCACCTTGTTTCCAATAATGACTACCAAGTAAGTTTCCTGAGAAGATTATAAGGCCCCACTAGAAGCCCTTCCCAAAATTCGTTTTGAGTGTCTACTGATCAGTAATTCTGTGACTTCCTAAACTATTTGATGTGGGTTTGTATTTAATAGTCCTAGATGTCTTTTTTTTCCATGAATTGATCAAAATCTTATTTTGAATTTAGGCACATTTTTAGCAGCCACAGTGTCCTGGCACAAGTTCTGTTGGTTAATAATGTGATGAGTGAAGACACAGGTCTTTTTGTTTGCCTGGAGACTGGCATCTTCTGGCTTCATTTGATATCTTCCAAATTTTGGGCTGAAAGAAACAGTTATTTCCTACACACCTTATTCAGCCCACTCCTGATTTTACTGTTCTCTAGTATGTTTTCTTTTTGCAAACAAAACCCTTCGTCCTGCTCTTCATTCTGTAATCACTCCAATCATACTTGTTGCACTTATCTGTATCTTTTACAGGACTTCTGTATCTGTTGTCAGATGGACACATAACTATAAACATTGCTGAAGATGTGGATATGCCATGTATCTATACAACAGAAGAAGAATGTTTTGTATTCTTGATTCCTTTTGTAGTGATTTCTAGCAATGTTTGTCCTCATTTTACATTCCTCTACAGTGAATTTTTTTCCTAGTCATTATGTGATAGGAAGTTCTTGTATGAGTCTGCAATCAGCCATAGTCTGTATCACTGACTAATTCAGTGCCATCAGCAAATATTTTCATTGCTTTTTGACACTGATCCCTTGTGATCTGTGTTGAGCAATGTAGACTTCAGCATGAAGCCATGTGGGGCTCCATGTGTGATCTCTTTCTACTGTGTGAGGCAACTAATAATTTACCTCATTTCTTCCCATCTTCTGAATATTTCTTCATGTCTGATTAGCTTCCTCAAGAGCCTCAAGGGAGGTAACTTTTTAAGTGCCTTCTGGAAATCCAGACAGATGGTATCAAACAGATCTGTGCTGCCAACATTTTATTGACATGTCAGAGGACTTTGGTAGATAAGTGAAGCACAACTTCTCTTTAGAAAAACCTTGCTGACTCTTCCTCATTGTACCATGCTTATCCCAATGCCTGCCAATTCTGTTGCTTATTATTGTTTCTTCTGTTTGAATCAGTACAGGGTATTAGGTCAGAGTACTGAAGGTCTGCCCTGCAGTCCTGCTTAAAAACTGGTATCAGGACAGTGAGCAATAAGTTTAGCAATGGCTTCTCTGGGCTGTCTCTAAGGAAAATGAATTAAATGGATACACCATTAGGCAGCTGGATCCCTGCCTTTGAAGTACATGCAGGAGACACCCCCAAGATGCTGTGCCCATGCTCTGGCATGGGCTGAGCAGTGCTGCCAGGATCACTGCATTTGAGAAGCCTCTTAATAAAAACCCTGCTGTGTGTTTGCTCTCCTGTGGATCTCCATTTCTGTGAGCAATATAGAAGACGACCATTCATGTTTCACTTAGAATGAAACAAAGCAAAACCAAAAAACAACTCAGGCAACATGTAGATTAGAACTTAACCAGAGATCAGGCTTTTCAGGAATGGTGAATTTTGCTGAGCATATTAAAAGGCTGTTTATTTGGTTATACCAGTTTTACAGAATGTGACTGTCGACTTGACTGGATTTGTATAATACAAGTAAAGGCTAAAATTAAAAGCAGATTTAAACCAGGAGTATAGATGACTTTGTGAGTGTTCCACTCTAGTAGTTGTGTGTGGACCTGAGAATATTTTTGTTTTCTCTATTTTTGTATTTAGTATTCTAAGCATTCAGACATGCTATTACCTACTTATTGACTGCCAGATAGATAATGGAAAAAATGGTAGGTGGTTTACTATGTTGAAGGCTCCTTGGTTCTTACTTGTTTGGGAGAAAAAGAATGTAATCCAAAGAGTTGCTAAGGGATTCTGCAGGTATTTCCAATAAGACTACCTGTATGTATATAGAGCAGATTGGATCTATTAAATGTTTGTCAATTATCTATGTTGTTATGGGAGACTTCCTAACTGCTTAGCACATGTATCCTTCCAACACACTGACACCATATTAATTTGTAAAAAATACTAACAATCCAGGCAGTGTGTCTTTCACAAGACTGTAACTTCAAAACACATTAGTGGAAGAAATTTACTTATTATTATTTTTGTACATTGCCTGTGACTATTGCTGATGTAAATTAGAAATACTCAAGTGTGTTCTCCATCATGGATGCTCTCAATCTGCTTGATGCTCCCTGTAATGAAAGGCACAACTTTTATCTTTGTTACTCTGCCCACATGCTTATGCCATTGTTTCCTTCATATTAATAATTTACATCCTGTTAAATTCTTTGAAAATGCTTAGTATATGCTATAATACCTCATAGTGATTTTTATCTTGCTAATTTTGTTTCTGATGTTACATCAGTAAAGGAGGGAAAGCCATTCTCCATTTGTAAACACAAAGTCCCAGGACAATACTGTCCAGGGACTTTGTTGTGTTTACAACCATCCAGATGGCAGTGAGTGTGAATTTTGCATTTTGATTGAGATGGTTAATATTGATGTGAAAACAACAAAACCCTCCCCATGCTTGCAGAAGCTTGCCTACTGACTATGCATCTGGTAATGCAGCAGGTATATAATTTATTCCATATACAGAGAATATGTTGCATTTAGAAAATATAACGGTTTCTGACTCTAATGAAGTAGAGTTTCTTCTGTGATGAGTAGGAATTGATGCTTGCCAGAAGTACAAATTGGTAGAACAACCAGGAACAATAAAACAGTGAGCAGTTTCAAAGTTAAATAATTAACCAGCAAACATAAATACAATCAATACTGCAAGGAAGTTATGTTAATGCTGAGGTCGTAGCACTGTCAAGAGTGCATGCTTGAAAATTATAGTTAAATACATGTGCAAAATAGTTTTATGACTCATTTATTCAAACAAATACTGCATTTTTGTACATAAGAGCTAAATAAAAGAAGAAAAAAGGATAATTTTAAAAGAGCTTGGTATTAATTTTCTTCAATAAATGATGCTGAAATGTAACAGCTGCATTGTGTTTTACCCTCATTCTTTGTGCAGATTTCCTTTTATCACAACTGAATCGTTCATGTCTTTCTCTTTCTATTTTAGTTCATATTTACAGGTTTTATCATCCACTTTAGTTTGCTATGAAGCTAAGAAGCCCAAAGTCAGTACTATGAAAATGGAACAGTTTTAACTACTGGAAGTCTCATCCTAGTATTTTTGGTTTTCTGGATTTGTTTGTTTTGCAAGTGGAATTGTTCAGAATTCAGTCATGAGGACAGGATCATTCAATGGTACTATTCATCACCTTCATTAATGATCAAAATAAGAATATGCTAATGAACTTTCTGGTGGCAGAAAGCTAAAGAAGGAAGAAAGGCAATCCTTGGGGACCTGAGGACTAAGAACAGGGTGGAAGCTAGAGTAAAATCCATTGCACTGGAGGGTAGTTCCATTATAGGCCTTGTCAGACAGTTTCCATTTACACCTTCTCATAAGCTTCCAGATGGTGTAGAGAGATCTTGCATGTGAATGAGAACATGCACCACCTCTACTACATGTGATTCCTCTTTCTAATGGCAGTCACTTAAATTCTACCTCTGCCATCCAGGATATCCTTTGTGTGTCTCCAGGTCAGACCTGTACTCCTGAACCAAGATGTTTGGCTCACGGCCTAATCTGTCTGGGCTTTTCTCTTTCCACAGCCTTCAAGTTTTTAGGGAAGTTCTACATTCAGGAAGAGAAAAAAATCTGGACAACTTTTTCATTTACTTATCCAACATTTCCAGTGGGTCTGAGGTGACAAGATTGGATCATATGGACTGTTTTCTCAAGAAAGAGCCCTCCTTGAAGGTTAGGTCGGTTGGCTTACTTGCTTTCTGGGTCCTATTCCAGTGTCACATAGTCTATGGCAACACCAAAGCCTTGATTAGCTCTTAGTGGAATGTGCTATGAATGGTTTGGGTTGGAAAGGAACTTAAAGATCATCCTGTTCCAACCCCTCTTCCATGGGCAGGGACACTTTTCAGTAGACCAGGTTGCTTGGAGCTCCATCCATCTTGGCCTGCACCAGGGATGGGGCATCCACAACTTCTCTGGGCAACCTGGTCCAGTGTCTCACCATCCTCACAGCAAAGAACTTCCTTCTAATATCTAATCTAAACATACTGTCTTTCAGTTTGAATCCATTCCTCCATATCCGGTCACTACCTGGACTTGTAAAAAGTCTTCCTCCATCTTTCTTGTAGGCTCCCTTCAGGTACTGAAAGACCATAGTTAAATCACCCCAAAGCCTTCCCCTCTCCAGGTTGAATAAACCCAATTCTCTCAGCCTTTTCTTGTATGAGAGGTCCTCCATCCCTCTAACTATCTTGGTGGCCTTCTTCTGGACTTGCTCCAACAGGTCCATGTCTTTCTTGTGCTCAGGACCCCAGGGATGGATGCAGTACTCCAGCAGCCACCCATTAGAGAACCTTTGGCCATTCCTTGCTGCTCAGGCAGCAAGCATAGCTCTGGAAGTGACATACTGCTCTTGCTTACCAGCAGTGAAACTATAACCAAAAAGCTTCCTCCTGTGTTTCCTTATTTTCCTTCAGAATTATATCTGCTCATTGTGTCTTTTAGCCTTCACCCTCAGCAAGCACATACAGAGGTTAGGGAAGTTTTTCAATAATCTGGAACTTGGCATGTACCTAATCTTCCCCATCCAAGAAAGATTGATTCATCTTAAAGAATTAATTTGACTCTCCAGCTATGAAGAATACCCTGTTAGAAATAATAAGCCGTTTATGGTGACTTTTACTGTTCTTTTCCAGTTCTTACTCTATATTCACCTATTCCTAAAGCTGGAGAGCAATTTGGCCTAATTTCAACAGTCAGAGAATTCATAAGGAACTTCAGACTGCTGAAGAACTTCCAGGTGAACTCCACATGATGGTCTTGAAGACAGCAATACATTAGATAATAGTCTTATAAAAAAAAAGCCCAGCTTCTCCTTCTTACTCTGTGTGGGCTGATTGAGAACCCCTTATTCTTCTCAGAAGGAGATGGCTCATCAGTTCTAGATTTCACAGTCTGTATTTGTTTATTCTTATGTAAGTAGAACTTCTTTCTCCTTGATTTTTAAAATCTGTTGATATACTTGTAGATCAGATGTATCCCTCTTCACTCTTCATCTCCAAGTCCTTATTATTCTCTGGAAAGAGACTTTCCATTGCCCTTTTCACACTAATAGGCCCTCTGGAAGTTACTGCAATCTCATTACAGGCATATTGATAGAGCAACATTAAGACTCATTTTATTTGAATTTTTCTGTCAGGTCTTGAAAAATTCAAGTTGAAAAATGAGTTTACGGAGAGAATTGGCTTTCCTGCCTCTATTCAAACTGTTTATTTTTAGCTAAATATTAGTGAATATGGAAGCAGTCCAATTTACATCCTGGTTTGATTTCCTGTTTACATGAGCCAGTCTGGTGTCACCATCGTATTTCTGGACCACTCTGGAAGCTTGTGTGCAGCCTTCCTTCCACCTCCAAGAAGAGCTGCCTTACACAATGGAACTATTGTTGTGCTCTCTGATAATGAAATATGAATATTGTTGTACACAGTATATGCTTGGCTTATGTCACTTTGCTGTAGTGCACAGATATAACAGTAAACCTTTCACTGAAATATGGGGAGAAAATTCACATTAGATAATAAAGTTTATTTGTTTGAAGTTAATATATAAACAGATCTGGTCATATACCGGGTGGCTCCCTATAGTATAATTTTTGTAGGGGGAGGAGTGTCTTTAGTTTTAATTTTTTTCCCCTTTTCCATCTGGTTTTGTTTCCCATACTATAAAGCTTACTATTTCCCCTAAGAGACTATTAGAAATATTTTTTTAAAATCTACAAAATAAATCTACAAATAGAATCTGAACTGGTCATTATGACTACTAAAGGTCATAACAGCAGGCATTTCACAGGAGGGACTCTTAGGGAGCTCAGTTTCACCACTCCATCTAATGCTTTAGCAGTATCTGTCCTTATTATTTTAATAATAATTTTTCAGAGTAAAATGGAATTTTCAGAATAAAACGGAATAGTATGTGCATCCAGAGAATGCTCATGCCAGGTGAAATTGCAGTGTTTAATAATTTTAGCTCAGATTCAGTCTAGCAATTTTTTGTTTTATTTTCAGTAAAGATGCATTTTAGAGAAGTAGGAATGCTTTAATGTGTACTGATGAATGTAAAACTAGAGACTAACAAGTCTGAGGTTTGTTTAAGGATGATACAAATATTGCTATGCTAATAGATAAGAATCCTGAAATAGAATTGGTTAATTCTTTTGTTCTCGAGGCTGATTCACAATAACTGAACAAGACAAATTAAGCAAAGCTTATTCAGTTTTTAGTAACATTTTGGATTCATTGATGCAAAATTTCATACTAAGATTTTAATTTTTTTTCCAAGGGATACTGCAAACTTCATTTTTATTCAATTACCTGTTTAAAAATCACATTTTGAATGAGTGCCTCCCATTAGAACATCCAGATTCTTCCCTGGTGTCTTTTAAACACACCATTTTTTTAACAATGCTCTTACTGATACTTGCAGGCAAAGGTTCGAGAGCACAGATACCTAGCGTGGCCTGTGCACAGGCTTACCTTCTGCTGCTGCTATTTCCATTTCAGATGTGCTGCGGCTGTGCCCGGGGAATACCCTCGGGGAAAGCTTTGTCACAGGGAGGCAAATGAGGTTCCCCGGAGCAGCGCACCGCAGTGCTGCAGCTGGCCCGCAGCAACCCACGCCCATCACCCTGGGTCACAGCACTGCCGAGGCACAAGATAAGAGTGCAGAAATTCTGTGTCCAATTTTAATAAGGTCAAAAGATACAGATGGAAAATGGCTCCTGATTTTCCTGGTCCAATAGCACAGAGCAGGTCTCCTGCTGCATTAATAGTGACATGTATAAATAACAGTCATTGGGCCTCTCAGGGATGCATTTACAGTGAGGCTATCAAGCAGCAACTATCAAAAGGACACACAGCAATTAATTTGAAACCCACATGCTATTTATTTTGATACTGTTAAAAACTTGCAGAAAAATCTTGATTATATTCTGAAATGTTCTTTTTTTCCACCCACAAAAATAAAAAAAGTACCTCAGTCAATAATCTTAAAAAAAACCCAAAAAAACCAGCCAACCGAGCAAACAAAAAAGCAGCAGCAACATTTTAAGTCTGGACAGTATTTCACAGCTATTTTCTTTTTAAAGCTGGTCATGGTAGAAGATTATGCTGATGATCATAATGCACACTCTTATTTTTGTTTCAGTTGCATGCTAGCAATACCTAAAACCCACTTTAAACTTCAATGCTGCTTCAGTAAGTGCTGCAGCAAGAACAAAGTTTCTTCTATGTACTGAAACTGTGTTTGTATGGGGTGGAGGGGTGTATATTACACTTAGACAGGATTCCAAAATATGCACTGATCATGAAACTCAGTAATTCTGGTCTAAAATATTTATTACCTGCGTAAGAAATGTCACATTTATAGGGTTTTAGCAATATCACACCATGAATCCCAGAAGACGGTAAATAAATAAATAAAAAGTAAGCAAGCCAGGTAAAATTAAATTGTAGTAGGAGTATATTCAGTGATAATTACAGGAGCCTGTCATTGCTGAACTGAGAGTAATAGAGGCAAATGTCAAGAAATCCAGCAGTCACGTGGCACTTAATGAATATGAATGGAACATATTATACAGACACTGATCAGGTCTTTATGACTAATTTAAAATGAGATTAGTTTCAGGTTTAAATCAGAAATTCAATTTATTTGTAGTATACAAAGGATACTATGTATCTTACTCAGATCTCTTGTCCGCAATGCCTTTTGTTTTACAAATTAGAAGTTTGAGACTCCAAGGGGGTTGCTGTCTTTTTGTTTCTTACTTATAATCTAAGTGGTTAAATTGTAGCTGAAGATCATCCAGAAAACTTGATACATTTTTTTTTCCTCTTCGGAAACAAAAGTGACTAAATGCTGAAATGTTTTGAGAATAAGAGTATACAAAAAGTATGTGATCCTGATCTTCCAGAATGTTTCATTTAACTATTTTCAGCCAGCATGAAACATTTTGACATTTGTGGAAAGACACATTGCATTTCAGTTTGTCAGATCAAAGACAAATGTTTCGCTTGGACTTAGTTTTTATGTGTACCCTTGAGCTGTTCAACAGCTTCCTGGCGTTTATACTCTATGCTCCAGTTCTTTCATGTGTTGAATCCCTAACCCAAGTTGTGCTGAC
The DNA here is from genome assembly GCA_013397375.1 of Toxostoma redivivum. Taxonomy (NCBI): domain Eukaryota; kingdom Metazoa; phylum Chordata; class Aves; order Passeriformes; family Mimidae; genus Toxostoma; species Toxostoma redivivum. The sequence continues at coordinate 1,308,791 of VXBI01013418.1, read as the reverse complement.
TTCAATAGTAAAGACATTTCTGCATCTGTAAGTATAACAGTGCATTGTTTTTGTCAGAAAGCAGAAAAACCTTGGCAAAATTGTTTCCTGTGGAAAATGTAACTTTTACAGAAACAGCATTTTCCATTGAAACACCACATTTTTAGAAAGCTTCCAACTAACTGCACTTAAAGCATATTTCAGGAGTGTTATTATGAAATTTATAAATGCTAACATCTATTTTTTATCCTGAATAATTCTGATTACAAAAACTTTGCAGACACCCGGTATAGATAAAATAATTGAGCCTTCATGTATAGCATGTATTGATCATAATTTAATTATAATTTCAGTATTGTATATTAATTATACAATGCCATAAAGTGTTATGGTGCATTATGGTTCTTTTGCGTTGCTCCAAATAGTGAAAGTCTATGAGTCTGCAGATTACTGCAAAGGGAAGAAGAAGCCGGTGACAAAGTGAGCAACCATTGTAATGTAGTCACATGAAATTACAAGGAATACACAAGATCTTGTTTCGCTGGACAAAGGAGGAATTAAAGCTGTAGGAGGTGATGCCCTTACTCAGAGCTGTAGGGTTCTTTCACCCTTCTCTCCCACCCCAGTTCTTTGATTTCTTACTGAAACAAACTTTTGGGTAGATTTACGCTGGGTTTTGAACACAGTTCCAAGCCACAGAGGCATTGACGCCAAACAGCTTTGATGTGAGCCTGTGCTCTTTCTCAGCTTGAGAGAAACCTCTGAAGGTTGGTAAACTGGGATATGTGGAAGTCCCACCCATTGACTGGGCAGCACCATGGTATGCAGGCCAGGAAGCACATTTACCAATTTGCACATGTTTACTTTGTGGGAACATGAGAAGCCACCTTGGAACAGAAAAAACTGTTTGTCTTCCTTCCCTGCAGCAGCTGGAGTAGTGCACAGCAAAGCAAAATAAAATTATAGCAGAGAAGCTGTAGGTGATTTACTTGCTTTTCTTCAAGGACCATACTTGTATGGATTGTTAAGACAAAACTAGAATTTTCTTCTACAGATTTGGGTTGAAACTTCCTGTTCTATCTATAGGGTGAGTAATTCACGCTGTGTGTCTGTTTTTCCGTGCCTGTCCTACAGCTACACAAATATGCAGTCATGCACACATGTTGCATTGGTCAGATGTCTGGGGTTAACCCAGATAGTATGAGCCTCAAATCAAAAGCCTGAGTAAAAATGCTATTTTTGCTGCTGAGGCTTTAGGTGTCTGTTCATAGCACAGACATGAGACAACCTCATGCAGCATTTGCAGGGCTGTGGGAGATAAAACTGGTGGTATTTGGTTTGCAGCTCTCACAGGTACAAGTACAGATGCACAGGCAGACCATGCCAGGCACAGTTCTCCATACTATTCCTAATTTCTTCATTTCATATATACTTTCGTTTTGGCTAGCGACACACGCCTAGTTTGGGGGCTTTTTTGTCTTCTGAGACTCTGTAACCTTCTTATCAGTTAAACCAAATAAAAGGCCACGGTTAGACTTGCTGATTTACAACAATTTATTACAGTTCAGTTGTAGATTGTGAATGAGGCCAGACTGACAACTGGGTCCTTTCCATGTGGCAATGACGATATCAGGTTCATCATGATCTGTCTTTTCCTCCTCTATATCTCGGTTGTGTGAATAAATGAAGAAAACCATATAACATTCAAGACTTCGTTAATTGGTCGTGTAGTCTGAAGTATCACTTTTCTGAAGTTACCTGCCATCTGGCACTGGGAGCAGGTTTGCCAGGATAACATCTGAGCAAACAGCAATCTTCCTAAGCAGATGGAAATCCAGCAAGGTGACATGGAAAAACTATCTGATGATCCAAGCCCTTGTGGTCTCTGTTCTCTCTCTAATTTCTGTCTTTTCCTTTAAAGCTGCCTTTTGGTTTTGTAGAAAAGGAGGTTTGGAGAAGGAAAAGGAAGAGAGGAATTAAAATAAGAAAAGCAGGTGTCCTTATAGCTCTTCAAGGTGAATTGATTAGGTTATTATGGAAGCTGGTGCAAAGGACATGGAGATGAGACTGACAGCAGATGTGTTTGTGTGGAGTGCTTAGGCTTCACTAAGCCTCAGCACAGAACTGATGCCCTTTCCCAGCTCATTCATGTGTCCCTATGTCTCCTGTATACTTGTAGATGAACATCAACAGCTAACAAATCCAACCCCTTAATAAGATGCTGAAGTCTGCAGCAAGTCATGCTAAGCCTCTCAATTTTCCAGCTTACCCCTCTGCCAGAGATGACTGTAGCAGATGCAGATGTGTGTCCATGCAGCAGCAGCTACAGTTAAGGCTCCTATGCTATATCTCAAAGCTTGCCTCCACTAGGAAGATGCTGAGTTAGTGGGCACTGAATTGGGCTGAGGGTGGTAACGTACCATTGTACTTATTCTGGTGTGGAAGTGGCATTCTTTGGCAGCCTTCTAATATCTCACACCAACACAGAAGACCAAGCTTTTTGTAGATTTCTTTTGGTAACATAGCCAGATTAATGGAATGATCAGAGAAGAAAACACACCGATTTGCTATGGACTTATATTGCAGCTGCCTGAGGTCCCTGAGCCGGTTCGGTGTCTTGTTGGGGTTGTGCTGGTGTGACTGCAAGTGCCACACGCTCCCGGGGCAGGGAATGAGCAGTAGAGAACGGGCGATTGGGCAGGAGCGACTCATCGGGTTATGCCTCTCCGCTTGGACCTTTATCATCGGCCTGAATGACAGAGTTTTACTGGATCAACAGCATCACTCAAGGCCGTGTAGATTTTCACCAATAAAACGAAATTTTAAAAGACTTCACTTGGAATATTTATAAAACTATACATACGCACCCTCTACAACTGCTTTGCTTAAGCAGAAGTTATAAATGTCATCAGGACACCAAACATTAAGAAGTTTAACCTTTCCATATAACATTAAGAATGAAATAGCACATTGCCAAATCCTCCAACACCATGTAAGGCAGAGATTTTACACTATGTTTGAAATAGGAAGGCGCGGGGTGCCTGAGCCCTCTCGCTGCGGTGCCGAGGGGTGCGGGACCCTCTCCCCGCCTGGCACCGGTCCGGAGCATGCGGACACCTGCCGGAGGCACTTCCATAATTCAGCTGAGCCTGCGGACATTTTTATTAAGTAGATCTATCTATCTATCTATCTATCTATCTATCTATCTATCTATCTATCTATCTATCTACATACACATACATACATATATACACTTCATAAATAATATACACACACACACATATATATATGTATATATATAATTAATATACAAACACACACAGATATATATACTTAATATACATACATACAAATACTCGAGGAGCGGTCCCCGGCCAGGTGTCCGCGCCCGTCCCCTGCCCTGTCCCGCCCCGCCATCTTCCCGCTGCTCGGCGTCCGCCGCCGCCGCGCCTCGGAACCGCCGCCTCAGGGAGCCCCCGGCACTTCCCACGGCTGNCGCTCCGCAGGGCGGCCGGCGGGGCAGGATGAGCCAGGAGGAGATCCTGAGGAAATTCATTAAGCGAGTCCAGGCCATGAAGGACACGGACCACAATGGGGAGGACAACTTCGCCAGCGACTTCATGGTGAGGGGCGGCGGCGCGGGCGGGGCGGCGCGGGCGGGGGTCCTGCCGCCCCCCGGGGCGGGGG